>JAFISD010000200.1:0-55877 GCA_022560085.1 Helminthosporium solani | reverse complement strand
TCTGCGAAAACCAACAGCTTGTCCTTGCAGCCAATCATATCTGAACTACGTAACCTCCATTGAAGAGTCACTAGTTGTTTAGATCAAGGATCTCAACAAAAGTCTACTTTATATATCTATAGTTAGAGTCTTTTTAAATAGTGTTTAGTCTAGGTTTAAAAGGAATCTCTTAGCAATGTCTATAATAGTCCTAGATTATTATAGATATAACTTAGACTTAAACTAGTTATAACTAGTTATAGTAATATTCTTATAATAAAATAGTATTATAATATTATTTAGAGGCTATTACTAGCTAGGATAAGTTTTCTATTATAATATAATAGTATAGGCTAGTAAAGAATCTAAATAGGATAAGAATTAACTTAGAGGTATATAGAAGTATATAGTAAAAATAAAAACTAAGGATTAATTACTACCTAAAGGCCTAGTATAAAAGGATAATAAAAAACTACTAAACTACTAAAAAAAGAGTCTACTTTATATACCTATAGTTGGAGTCTTTTTAGATAGTATTTAGTTTAGGTCTAAAAGGAATCTCTTAGTAATACCTATAATAGTCCTAGATTATTATAATAATTTAGGTTAAAAACTTATAACTTATATAGTAGTACTATACTAAATTCTACCCTACTTTTAATAGAAATTAAATTATATTATAGTTTCTAAATACTATTTTTAGATATATTTTACCCCTATTTATTACCCCTACTTAGTGATCTGTACGTAGGCTTGGCTGAATAGGGGGGGTCTGCAAAAACTTTTGGAGTGCTCCTCTGTAGAGCTATATCCTCCTACACTATACTAATCCATAGATATGTATGCGTCTTATCCTGTTACTCGAAAGTGCCGGCGGCATCCGCTGCAGCGACTCAACTCCCCTTCAAAGGGCATCTCAGGAGCTATCCACGTATAGTACCCGCATAGAATTTTTGGCTTAGTATGGGTTAATAACAGATGATAGCTAATTGGGCTTATCAGCTTCTACACTTCTTTCAAATTGTATATTCCCTTCCACTCAATCGCCTGCTGGATTAGTACTGATGCCATTTTCAGTCTGACCCTCAATCCAAATGTTATCGTAGGTATCTAGAGGTTTTCCCTTTCAAATCGCTTTGCGTGGATCAAGACTAGAGTAGTGTACTTGCGCACTCTTTTCTCGATTCATGTTGTCTGTTCAGCAACTCTCGACGCTAATCACAAAGATCAGAGCGAGTCCTTCGGATGGCATCTGCAATACCTCACTATTCTCGGAATCGCAATATCAGCAGCATGCTTCTTTTTCGGGCTTCTTGCTGATATCACGAGCTCGCAAACGCTCTTTATGGTTAAGAACTATCTCGCCCTTGTAGCTGCTCCGATCGAGGTGTTGATTAGTCTCTTGTACTGGGGCCTACGTCTCGTGCGCTTCCCTTGCAAACATCTCCAGACCCGCCTTGCTGACGAGCCAGGTCGACCAAAGCCTCGTGGTTCCCCCAGATCTCCCGATGCTGCCTATTGCAGTGGATATTGGGTTTCACTGTAAGCTTCTCTTTGCCTGTGTTCAGCGTGATTTGAATAACGTTACACTGCATGTGCATCTAGTCTAATGTCTCACAGTAACGCCCGCAATTGTTCTGACCATTGATGCGCTTTTCCTATCTCCACCATGTGAGTCTGAATATAGGCCCAAGTTTACCCGGGCCACCAATCCCATCATTATCCGGATCTCAGCAAAGGCGTACTAACAGATGCATCATTTCGATCGCTTCCGTCATGTTTTCCGTGAAGACGGGTCTCCTTTAGTCTTCGGTCTCCAGCTAACTGCATGTTAGGGCCATCAAAACCTTTAAACCCACACGCCTCTCTCCTCACCTTTCTCACCTCGACAGCAATTGCCTTTTTGTACTGGTTCTGGATCGAACTATGCTATTCCCGGAATGGATTCTACCCGTATCCCATCTTCTCGTTACTTTCCACCACGCAGCGCATCGCTTTGTTCGCAGGTAGTGGTGTCATGATGTGGGCTATCGGTATCGGGATACGGTGGGAATATCGTACTTTAAATGGAATTGAAGTCCCAAATATTCAGCAGAAAAGGGAGTTATAGTATGGTGGATTTCATCAAGTAATGGGATATGATTACAGCTGGGAGGAGGATAAAGTGTGGGTCAGGGGTGCGTTGGGCCTGTGTGAAGCGTGTCGATAGTAATGCGATTAAAGAGGAATAGACATAAATCGGCTTCTTTTTGGCCAACAAATATTCAAGGCCTGCCGTTGGGTTCAAGGTCATTCACCACACGTATTGATTCACAGAAAACGCCGACTTGAAAAGATTACTACCTAACTTGAATCACACCATACAAGCCCACGAGTCCAGTGTTCATGCGCGTAAGCGAAGGCAACGAGTCCTTCATAAGTCATACACCAGAAACTGCATACTTTCGCACCACTCCCGGGCTTACGACCATGGTGCATAATCATTGAACTCAAAATAGGCCAAAACTAATCATAGCTTTTACGTTATACTGGATAGGAAGGGAAGGGGAATCACATGTGGACACATAGATGGCCGCGCCCCCTCACTAAAACTGGACCAAAAGACCAGAATGAGAAACGAGAGGCATCAGTTGGGTACACTTGTAGTGTGGAATCTGACCGTAGCACCGATAAAAGTGTCATGAGTTGAGAGTACGACCCGTGAAACAAAACAAAAAAGCGGATGGTCAGTTCGGTAATCGCTCGACTCATAATAGCCCAATGCCTCAGCCGGTCGACGGTGATGGGGGAGCAGTGATAGTGCGTTGGTCATCCTCCTCGGCACTTTGTTGCTGGTAGCCACTGTGGGAACACAAGGCATTGTTGTACACGAATGCATTCTGATCTTGACCGAGACCATAAGTGTATGAGTGGCAATGGTAGCCTACGGGTTGCAGAGGGTGACGGTGATCATAGCTCGGTTGCTGCAGCCCTGGCAGAGAGTTTTCCTTGCCGTCAAATTGGAGCGGGCTGCCGAAAGTCTTGTAAGAAGGCAGAGTGGAAGCTGGTGTTGGCGACGCTGGTTGATTGAGACTAGCAGTGAGGTAGTTGAATCCTGCAGGTTGGCCGAACATGTCCTCGTCCTGAAAGACATCAAATGCACGCTTTAGCTTAGGAGCCCGATCGCCGTGACTATGGCCATAGCCAAAGTCAAACCCTCTACGCTCATCCTCGAAACTGCTGCGCGACAAGTAAGGAAAGTGGGTGCGGGTGAGCTGGCGAGGGCGGCGGAGGGCGTTGACATCCATATCGGCTAAGACTGGACGTGACACTGTCTGCTTGGGACTCTCAAGTTTGATTGGGCTATCTTCCTCGTCGTCATCATAGACCGAGCTGGAGATCCTCCGCTGTCGCTTGAAGGAGCCTTGCGGAGTGAAGATGAGCTCCAGCGCCTCAACTTCCTGAGAATTTAGCTCTAACTGCTGCACGACGGAGCTGTCTTTCTTCTGATTCCGCTTGCGACGCATCTCTGGCGTAGCAGAGTCAAAGATGTCCATGCCTGGCCAATAGACGCCCTTTAGTTTTGTGCTCTCACTGACCGCCATTGGATCCGCCACGACCATGTCGGCAGTGTCGTCTTCAATGGCACAAGCGTTTTCAGCAGTATATTGATAGCGTCGGCGCTCACTGGGATCCGAATATTCGCTGGACGTGTCGTAATCCGGGTTGGTGTAGCTGCCGGTCCGAGAACTTGCACGGGACTCGGTAGGCCAGCACTGCACGTGGGGAGCGAAGGAACGGTGACGGAGAGTGGGTCCTGGCTGTGGGGTCGGAGTGGGCGTAGCACCGTGCTCGACCTTGATGGCTTGTTGCTCAGACAGGCGAGGGTCCAAAAGGGTGCCACGCCGGGGCCGGACGTGACGAGGAACAGGGGCTTTGATCACGGATGATACTGTGGCATGGGCTGCAGAGGTCACGTCGGTATCAGTATGGGCTCAATCTTTGGAGGGGAGATAAAGACAGTACCGGCAGGCCTAGCGGTGCGGGCGCGGCGTTTGTCTTTTTGGGACATCCGCTCCGACATGAGCTCCTCGACGTTCCATTCCGTGTACCATCGATCGTACGCATCAACCAGCCGACGAGAGGTGTCGTCGCTGGAGGCACGAACCTTTTCTTTGTAGTAGTTGGACAGGTGGCCCTTGCTGGCAATGTGGGTGAGGAGGTGAGATACGTCGCTGAACTTGGGCCTCTTGGGACAGATGGTGCAAAGGAGCGGAATAGCTGCCATTGCAGCGATGAGATGGCGGCGGCAAAGGAGCGTGGAAGGCTGCGTAGAATGAAAGAGCTGTCCCCGCAGCGTAACGGGTGAACTCAAGCCCAAATCGAGCGACGAAAGGAGCAGACTGGTGGTGAAGAAGGAGTGAGAGGGGAAGGAGAAGAAGAAGCAGAAGATGGGATGGGGTGGAAGAGCAAGTTGATGGGTGAAATGGCTAGAGAGCTGAATCACGGTAGCGGCATTGTTGACGCCTGCAGAAGAAGGAGAAGAAGGAGGAGGAGAAGGAGAAGGAGAAGAAGGAGAAGAAGCAGAAGAAGTAGAAGGAGAAGAAGCAGTAGAAGGAGAAGAAGCAGAAGAAGGAGAAGAAGAAGCAGAAGAAGAAGAACAAACGACTTTTTTTGCTAATCAGAGAAGAGAGGGGAAAGCATCTTGCACAATGAGGAGAGGGCGGGTTCGGTGGGTGCCAGTTCTCAGACCGAAGCCACGTGAGATAGCTTCTGCCGCGGCGAATTCGGCATCGTCACCTTTATTTATTCACCTTCAAATGTTTATTCTCGCCCTCAAGCACACTGCTGTCTCATGTCTGGGTTGTTACATGGACGCGGGAATAGGTAGGCAGCATTGTGTGGATGCAGTGGAAAGACTACATTCGCTACATGAAGAGGCCAAGCTCGTTCAAACACCTGGAACATGGAGACAGCGCAGCCGACGCGAGACCCAAATGGACAAGGCACACGCTACGGCTCCAAGACGCTCTTCTTCCCTCTCGAGGAGTGTTTGCGAATAGATGGATGGTGAAGGGCTCAAGTGTGCTCATGGTTTGCCCCCTCCCAGGCATCGTCGCGTCACGTCCTGCGGCATGCAGCTGTCCTCTGTCAGCAGTGACGGGTGGAGATGGTTCGACAACGTACTACACAGGATCGATCTCTACCAGCCCCGGATACTTGAGCAGACTGAGACCAGCAATGCCAAAGACTGTGTGAAAGACGTCCACCATGTCTCCTGGTCGGTCTGCCAGACCTCCAAGCTCCGGATCCTTTCCCACATCAGATGAGACTGAAACGTAAAACATGCACCTACTTACCTGGCATTGGAGAATAAATGATGTTAGCTTTTCGCCGTCGATCCAGTGCAGCCTGTTCAGCATCGCAAGGCTGCTCATGACCCACCAGCTGTAGCAGACGTCTTCCTGTTTCTCAGGCCGGCCGTTCAGACCTCCATTTTTGAGCTGGCGTTCACTGAGCCACGCGCCGAGCTTCTCTTGATTTACCAGGTCGAGTCTACCTGCGATCGCCAAAGCACCTACACACGTGAAGACCTGTCCCGAGTGCGACTCGGCGCCAGGACTGGTGCCGTATGCACCGTCAAAGTTGGCACACGACTGCACGTAGCGGACTGCCTTGTCCACATGGACCAAGTGCAGCAATCCCATGAGAGACAGCGCATTCAGCGCACCGTACAGGAACCGGGTGTCCTTCTCCCCCCACTCGTCGCCTGCAAAAGTTCCCGTTTCGACGTCTTGGAGGCCGGCAATATCTAGAGGCATAAGCATTGGCACGCCGTCCGCTTCGTGGGACCAACATACACTGGCCGATCTTCTGGCGGCCCCCTTTCAGATGCCTCTCGAGCTCGTCAAAGGCATCGAGCGTGGCCAGAATCTGCACGCCGCTGACGGTGTAGAGCAGATGTGCATCATGGCCCGGCGCAGCACCAAAGCCGCCGCTGGGATGCAGGCACGAGAAAACAAAGTCCAGAACGGCTGCACGCGGGAGCGCATCCGGACGTCCCAGCAGATGCAGGGCGGTCAAGCCCCAGTACAGGCCGTTGAGTCGAAGATGCTCGGTGAGCCAGTACTCGAGCTCGTCTTTGCGCTGCACGAGGAGTGAGCATGCGGACCACAGTCGGATTCACGGCACACCAGGCAGACGCACAGTGTCGAGGCTCTGGATGTATTTGACGTGCTTTTCAACATACAGCTGCAATTCAGCAGGCACGGCGCCCATGGACGCGGCGCGGCCGGGGCCTGAGACGAGGGACATGAGTGTGTATTGCGGGCGTATACTTGTATTCTAGGATCTCCGGCTTTGTTGATTCTGCGACGGCGACGGGCATGGACATGGGCATGGGCATGGAATGTCAAAGGGAGGTTTGAGGTCGGGGTCTGAAACGTCAACGTGATGGAGCGTACCAGATGGCATGCCACCAGATATTTCCTGGTCGCGAGCGCTTGGCGAGGCGCGGCAGGACAGGGCGGGCAAGCCAGAGACGGCGGCTAAGGAGTATCTAATAAGAAGTATTACCTACATACAAAGCGAGTGCCGATAGATTGAGGGCTGGTGACGGCGCTGCCGTTGTCTGCTTCGTACAAAGTGCCAAAGTATTGTATAGAGGTACGGAGTACTACGCACTCGGGACTATTGTATTGTATTGTATCCAGCCGTCTCCACTATTACCCAGTGTTGCCCTCTGCTGCATCCGCCATTACGGAGTAGAGATCTAGACACTTACTTGGGTAGCACGGTACGAAGCAGGTCGATGGCTGAGACGGAGTATTCCGTAGACAATGGCCCTTTGCTGCTTTGCTATCTACCTGGCGTGCGGGCTTGCCTGAGGCTGGAATCCGCACTGCAATTGCAGACGTTGCCCTGGGCCCGTGCAGACGGACGGCTCCAGCATACGGATATTGTATTGTATTCACACTCACGCTCGCCCTCGCCCTCGCCCTCGCCCTCGCACGCCGCTCCCCCCCATCTCGCAACCCGTGCAATTGCCGTCCGCCAGCGCTGAACATTGCCGGAGCTCTGCATCTCACCCTGCACGCTTGCACGGCGCCCCTCTCGTCGGCGCATCCACTACGGAGGGCTAACGCAGTAAACGCCATCCCTCCTCCTGGAGACCGGCGGCGAGCGACCATAACCGGCCAGCGACCAGCACCCAACGACCGACGACGGCCGATTCTTGTAGGGCTGTGCCGCACCGCCTGAAATAATAATAATAACCCGCCGCCGACCGCGCACTATTTGTCCCTCCTGCATTCAGCGACGCGGCCCTTGTGCGGCCCACCTGGGTGAGTGTGGTGTTGCTGGACCGCTGTCAACGAGACTGCTGCCCCACACCTCCTTCTTTGTTTCAATACCGTGCCAGGTCAATGTTGTACAGCAGATGGCCTGCAGCCGCCTCTCTCTCTCTCTCTGACGTCCCACTGCCCGGCTAACAGATTTGAGTGTCCAGCATCTATCCTCGAGCTCCCCCCCTCCCCCCTTCCCCTCCCCCCCCCTGCTGCCGTCCGCACCGACGCCTTTGAGTCGACCGGGCCGTCCTCGACCCTCTCGGGCATCGCCAGTCGCACGAGCGCACGAGCGCACGAGCGCGCGCAAACCACCACTACCCCCCCGCAGCCTCGCTCCCTTTCCTTGCGCTGCGATACTACACCCGGGACAACCGCCTCGACTCCTCGCTGCACACGTTTCGGCGTTGAGCTGCCGCAGAGGCCGCTGCAAACCGAAAATCCCCTTCAGCGCCAGGCTTGTCACGGTTCGTACCACCTACCTGCCCAAGCCTCTAACACTCCATGCCCAGTTCTGTCCTCGTAGCCTGTGCACGCTGACGCCATGAGCAAAACCAGTCTCCAGAACTCCACGCCCACACTCGACTCTCTTCCACACCGTGCGCCCCATGCCCCGGCACCGGTAGAACACCCGACCTCACCGCCGACACACCGCCCGCCCGACCACCCCGACTTCCACGACTACAACCACCCCGACTACTACCCGTCTGCGAAGAAAACCCTGCGAATGATGCCCAAGTCGTCTTCGCTGTCACTGGCAATGCGCCCGAAGGCGGGCAATGAGAACACAGCCTCCCCGAAGAGCCCCCTGAGCCCAGGCTCACCGACCGCAAACAATGTCGATGCCGACGCCGCCTCCTACCATGACACACCGCACTCACCCGCGTCGCCGAAGCCCCGGAAAGACTCGAAAAACATCTTCTCCAATTTCGCGGCCAACAAGTCCTCCTCGCGCTTGGCAAGCACCGATCATTCGATACGGCAAGCCGCGAATCGAGACGGACACAATGGCGTCTACACCAATGGACGGGGTGGCAGTTCGACGCCGGATCTGAACCGCCCTGTGTACACTCCCAACTCCGAGGGTAAGCATCTTCCCATGCTCCCTTGGTGGATTTGCTAAAGCAGGTAGATATGCGATCCGACTCCGGGGGTTTTGATCAACGCAACGGCAGTAGCAAGTCTTATAGCAAGACCGAAGCCAGCTCCAAGTCGAAGAAGCACGGCGGCAAGCTGGATCGCAGCACATCGATCAAGAATGAAGAAGGTAGGCAAAATAAACTCAACAAAGCCCAGCCTCCACAACTATCTCCCGATACTGTAGCAACGTGGGATCATGATGGCGACGCTACGTCCTTGAGGACGGCGCCTCTAGACAAGGACAAGTCTTGGAGGGGAAACATGTCGTTTGGCAAGCTGCGCACACATTCGGCAGACCGCCATGATGGATCGCTGCACGCACATCGCAACAACGACGACAATCACTCCCGCAGAGACAAAGCTGAACAGAGCTCAGTAGCATCGGGATCCTTCAACGAGAGCCGCGGAGCTCAGCTCATGTCCAACTTCGGGCTCGGAGCGACGAAAATGGGCAAAAAAATCGAATCCGCTCGTAAGGGCGTTTTTGGCAAGTTGGGCCGCAGCTCCAGCAACCATGAGACGGTTCCGCAAGTTCCAAAAGAACCGTACCAGTTCAAGATCATCCATACGCCCCTGGTCGAGCAAACGCGGTTGACCAGAATATCAAGTCGGTTGGAGAACTCCAAAGATAAGACGGAATTTTGGATGCCCGCACTTCCTTGGCGCTGCATAGAGTAAGTTAATGGATGCCTTGTTGGACATGAAAATTAATAGAGGTAGCTATCTGAATATGAAGGGATGCGAGGAAGAGGGCCTGTACCGAGTGCCCGGAGCTGCCCACCAGATCCGATACTACGAGCAAAAGTTCGACCAAGGTTTGTTGTATCAGATGGCGTTCCGTCCAAGCTGCTAACATGCACCAGTGCGAGATATTGATCTGATTGCCGAAGAAGATTTGAACGACCCCAACGTCATCGGCTCCTTATTCAAAAACTGGCTACGGCAGCTTCCAGATGAAATCTTCCCCAAGGCAACACAAGCACGGATCCAACAGGAGTGCCAGGGCGCCAAGACGACGCCACAATTATTGAAGGATGAGTTGTCGAGACTCCCACCGTTCAACTACTATCTTTTGTTCGCCATTACCTGCCACATCAGCCTGCTGCACTCTTGCTCGGAATTCAACAAGATGAACTACAACAACTTGTGTATCTGTTTCCAGCCAGCAATCAAGATCGAGGCCTTTTGCTTTCAGTTTTTGATTCTGGATTGGCGTAATTGCTGGCAGGGCTGTTGGACGGAGAAGGAGTACCTAGTCGAAGAGGTGAAGTTGTTGACTGCCCAAGAAGACCAGGAAGCCCCTTCAACTACCCAGCCTGCCCCTCCTCGCAATGGTCATGGTTCAGGAAAGACAAAAGGCTCACAGTCATCGGCGTATCTAGGAGACGGGCTCAAGCCAAGTACCGGACGCAAGCACTCTGCAGATCGCGCCAAGTCCTCTTCTACACGCGGCGTCTCGTCGGACCGTAGTTTGGCTTCCGGGCGCGCTACGCCACCGAATTCGTCTATCGTTGATTCAGAGAAGTCGATCAGTTCTAAACGTAGAACATCCACAGACCGGGCAACATCTTCGTCGGATAGCCGGGAGGCCTTTAGCGCACGTAGTGCAGCAAATAAACCCACCACAAGAGCAGAACCGACGGACGATGATGACAACAATGCTACACCTACGCAGGCGCAGCACACTCGTGGGTTCTCGTCCCCAGGACAATTCCGACTGAGCAATCCGCCCAGTTCTCCCTTTGATATCAAATTTTAATATTCATGGACGGCGACTGTACGACAGATGAAGGAAACCTTTTTTTGCAGCATGTGCATTGGATGATCAAACGGGGATTGGATTTTGCTGTTTCACTTTTGCATGTTCGTTTCTCATTTGGCTGCCACGACGTCGCGATACCCTTCCAAGTCTTTTGGGCTCGTGGTAGCGGTCTCTAGCCGTTTGGTTTTCTCACTTCAAATACCAGCAGGGCGTTTGTCCATGAAACCCGGCGGGGTCACTGTACGATAATAATGAAGAAGGACGGAACGTAGTTCAAGACCGCGCTTTATCGAGGTGCGGTGATGATGGGGTGTCCAGGGTCATACAAAAAGCGACTGTATATACATGCCTGTGCCGTTAATTATGTGGACTCTGGGACATGGCAACACGCATGTATGTTGAACTCTCCACGTTAACATTCCAATGTTATCAATACGGTCAATGTGCGTCAAGTGTTTCAAATGTTGTGAGAGGGCCCGGTAGCGGCGTACGTAATCCTCGGCGATGACGTAGATGGAAAGTCAGTCGGTGGCATGTCGGGCAACCACCTTGATGCTCTCTCCCGCCTGCTATGTATCTAGATTATCTTGGATTTTGACACGATTCCGGCGGCGACTGTCCTTGTGCGTCTTTCTCTTTAGGCAGCTCTTACTGACATTGTTCTTTTTCTCACACAGCCAGAGAGAAGTCACGTCCTTTACGCTACGTGCCCGTCTGAGGCTTGTTTATATAGCTGCATCGCCCGTCCGATTCCCTCGCCCTCTTCCTCAACATCCTCAACAACCTCAACATCCTCAACATCCTCAACATCCTCAACATACTCAACATCCTCAACACCTCAGCCCTCAAACCGCCACTGTTCTCCCTTCCTTGTTGCTAGCACTAGAAACAAACCTTCACGCTTCTTATTTTGCTATTGTTAATCAGCCAGCCTACCGCTTCCGCACTTGATTGCATTGGCCATGCCCGCACAACAACAGACAGAGACGGTCCATCTGCTGCCACTGACCGACGATGGCGCTCCCGACGTCCCCGGTCAGTATCTTTACCTGCCGCCGCCCCAGCCCAGCTACTCCATCCGCTTCCAGATCGAGGGCACCAGCTCGATATGTCGCAAGGGCAGTCTGTGGGTGAACATCCCCGCAAAGGGCGAAAAGTTCCAGCGGGACCGATACCGCGAGTACAAGTAGGGCCACCCACCCGCACCCGCACCCGCATCCGTGTCCCCCCCACACGTCTGCAGCGACTGATCCCTGCCCTGCCAGACTAAAACCGAACTTCAACGGCAACACCGAGATCGACATCCCCATCTACGAGGCCAACGCCTACTCCTTCTATACAACATACTCGCCGCTGCCGCAATGGTCCTTCACCGATGCCGTGCCAGCACCACCAACGCGGACGCCTACGTACTACATCGATGTGTGCCCCCTGCTCACGCTGCAGGGCCAGCAGATGCCCGTCGAGTCCATCATCGTCTTCTCGTGCCTCTCCAAGTTTATGGGCAACTATCCTACCGATTGGGACAACCACCTACGCGGTATCAGCCAGCGCGGCTACAACATGGTGCACTTCACGCCCCTCATGATGCGCGGGGACTCCAACTCGCCGTACAGCATATATGACCAATTGCAGTTTGACAAAGCTGTGTTTCCTCACGGCGAAAAGGACATCGGTCGGCTCGTCGCGAAGATGCAGCAGGAGTTCAACATGCTGGCCATGACTGATGTCGTCTGGAATCACACGGCCAACAACAGCAAGTGGCTCGAGGCACATCCGGAAGCCGGCTACAACGTCGACACGGCGCCCTGGCTACGCCCAGCTCTCGACCTGGACACAGCGCTGCTGAAGTATAGCCGCGAACTCAGGTCCCTCGGCCTTCCCACAAATCTCAGCAGCGTCGATGATTTGTTGAAAATTATGGAAGGCGTTAAGACCCGCGTGCTCGGTGGAACGAAGCTTTGGGAGTACTACGTGATTGATGTGGAGCGGGACACTGCTGCCATTGTCCAGGCCTGGATAGCTGGCCAGGTCACCTTTCCTGACGGCAGTTTTAGTGAAGCTGGCCTTCGGGGATTGGACGCCGTAAAAGAGTGGCCTTTGAAGCAGAAAGCTGACTGGATAGTCGACCATGCCCTCCTCGGTGGTGACAACCTTGGTGTTCGTTACAGCCGGCGTGTCGACCCTTCAGCTGGCGCTGCTCTTCTTTGTGCTCTTTTTGGACGGTTTGATACCAGAAATGCGACCGCCCCAAACTCAAAGGCAGTACAGGAGACAATTGGCCGCATCCTCGATGAATGCAATCTCCAATTCTACCGCGAGTTCGATGGCGATCAGGCAGAGATCTTGGAACAACTCTTCAACCGCATCAAATACTGCCGTATGGATGACCATGGCCCCAAGATGGGAGAGATCACCGAGAAGAGTCCGCTCATCGAGCCGTACTTTACACGCCTGCCACTCAACGAGACCACAAAGAAGCACAATCCTGAAGCACTCGCTCTGGTCAACAACGGCTGGGTTTGGGCTGCAGATGCGATGCGCGACAATGCTGGCCCCAAGTCTCGTGCCTACTTAAGACGAGAAGTCATCGTTTGGGGCGACTGTGTCAAGCTCCGCTATGGAAGCGGCCCGCAGGACAACCCTTTTCTCTGGGAACACATGGCCAAATACACCAAGTTGATGGCCCAATACTTCCAAGGTTTTCGCATCGATAACTGCCATTCCACACCTATTCATCTCGCCGAGTATATGCTTGACCAGGCAAGGACAGTCAACCCCAACATCTTCGTTTGTGCCGAGCTTTTTTCCGGCTCGGAAGAGATGGACTTTCACTTCGTCAAAAAGCTCGGTATCTCTGCGTTGATTCGAGAAGGCATGCAAGCTTGGAGTACGCAGGAATTAAGCAGGCTGGTCCATCGCCACGGTGGGGTGCCCATTGGCAGCTTCGACACGGATGAAGTCTTGAATGCCGACCCGTCAACAGCACATGCGACAAGTAACGGAACCTTGCAAGTCGTCAAGAAGATCAAGCAGAGCCCTGTGCATGCACTGTTCATGGACTGTACGCACGATAATGAAACACCGGCGCAGAAACGTGATGCTCGCGATACGCTTCCTAGTGCCGCTCTGGTTGCCATGTGCTCTTGCGCTACTGGTAGTGTTTTTGGGTTTGATGAAATCTATCCTCAGCTGATCGAGTTGGTTCACGAAAAGCGACCATACTCTTCTATTAATTCCATTGGCGAGCCTGTGAAGGCTCAAGCAAGCGAGGGTGGCATTGGAGGGATAAGGAGAATTATCAATCAAATTCACGTCGACATGGGGAAGAAAGAGTACAACGAGACCTACATTCATCACGACAACGAATACATCACTGTTCACCGCGTCAACCCACGTACCAGGAAGGGCTATTTTCTTATCGCCCATACGGCCTTCCCCGGCTACGGCAATGGCAATGGCGGGTTTGGCCCAACCAAGCTCCCAGGCACACAGGCGAAGCTAATCGGTAGTTGGAATCTTGAGGTTGACAATAGCCCAGAAACTCGTGCTGCTGTCATTGGCGACAAGAAGGCGTTGCGTGGTCTTCCTAGTCAAACCAAGGAACTACACGGCATTACTATCGAGTCCTCTGGCGACGACACTACCATCAAGATACCCGAAAAGTTTCCTCCTGGAAGCATTGCCATTTTCGAAACGTCTGTAAAAAGTGCGGAGCGTAGTGATGGCCTCGACAAGTTTGCGACAACCGGGGCGCGCGACGCATTCCAGAAATGCTCCCTTTCAGATCTCAACGTCATCCTTTATCGCTGTGATCCTGAAGAGCGCGATCTCTCCGACAACAAAGATGGAGCTTATAATATCCCTGGCCACGGAACGCTCGTATATGCTGGTTTGCAAGGCTGGTGGAGTCCGTTACGCGACATTGCCAACGAGAACAATCTTGGGCATCCACTATGCAACCATCTTCGTGAGGGACAATGGGCGCTTGACTACTGCGTCGGCCGACTAGAGCGCATCTCGAAGAAGGAGAAGTACGAAGGGATACGTGGACCTGCGGAATGGCTCAAGAGCCGTTTCGATGCCATTCGCAAGATCCCTAGCTACCTCCTCCCACGATACTTTGCCATGGTAATACAGACAGCATATAACGCAGCTGTTGACCGAAGCATTGCACTCATGCCTGAGAATATCCGGAATGGACAGTCTTTCATCAAGAGTCTTGCTCTTGTCAGCGTTCAGCTTACGGGTTACCTGAACAGTGCCTCGCTATGGCCAGAACAAAGCGTACCTAGTTTGGCTGCTGGACTTCCACATTTCGCCGTTGATTGGGCCCGATGCTGGGGTCGCGATATTTGCATTTCCGCTCGTGGTCTTCTTATGTGCACCGGCCGATTCGAAGACGCCAAAGAGCACATCAAGGCTTTTGCAAGTGTTTTGAAACATGGAATGATTCCGAACTTGCTGAGTGGCGGACGCCTCCCCCGCTACAACTCTCGAGATTCAGTCTGGTGGTTTGTTCAGAATATCCAGGACTATTGCAACATGGTTCCGAATGGGTTGGAACTACTCCAGCAGCCGGTGAAGCGTCGATTTCTCCCGTATGATGATACCTGGTTTCCTCACGACGATGAGCGAGCGTACTCCAAGTCTTCCACGATCGAAGACGTTATACAGGAAGTGTTGCAACGTCATGCTACTGGGCTTGCCTTTCGTGAGTATGATGCCGGCCCAAACATTGATAGCCAGATGAGGTCCGAAGGGTTTGACATTAAGATCTGGACTGATTGGGAGACTGGTCTCATTTTCGGCGGCAACCAATGGAACTGCGGTACTTGGATGGACAAGATGGGTGAGAGCGAGAAAGCTGGTACAAAGGGGGTTCCCGGTACACCCCGAGACGGCGCCCCGGTCGAAATGATTGGCCTCTTGTACAGCTGTCTGTCCTGGGTGTCTAAACTGCATGAACAGGGTGTTTACAGATATGAAGGCGTCACCTTGGATGGAGGCAAGAAAGCTATTTCGTTCAAGGCCTGGGCGCAAAAGATCAAAGCCAACTTTGAGCGTAGCTTCTACGTACCGCGAACACCGGCGGAGGATGCCGACTATGATGTGAATACTAAAATCGTCAACCGCCGCGGCATCTACAAGGATCTCTACCGATCTGGAAAAGAATACGAAGACTACCAACTACGACCCAACTTCCCCGTGGCCATGACTGTGGCACCCGAATTATTTGATTTAGATCATGCTCTCTACGCTTTGCAGATGGCAGACAGGATCTTGCTCGGGCCGCAAGGCATGAAGACGTTGGACCCCTCCGACTACAACTATCGCGGGTTCTATATCAACAGCGAGGATTCAACGGACGCGCACACGTCCAAGGGCCGAAACTACCACCAGGGGCCCGAGTGGCTGTGGCCATCTGGCTACTTCTACCGCGCCTTCCTCAAGTTCGATTTGCAGCGCCGCAAGACGGCAGAGGAGCGAGTAGAGAGCTACCAACAGGTCACTCGTCGCATGGCTGGAATGATGAAGGCTGTACGAGAGAGCCCTTGGGCAGGGTTGACGGAGCTCACACAGAAGGACGGGGCATTCTGCGGCGACTCTTGTCCAACACAGGCGTGGTCAGCTAGTTGCATCATCGATGTGTTTCAGGATGCTCGAGAATACGAGCTGGCGGGAGAGGCGTAGAAGCGGTAAACTGACTGGCACACTGGTTAGATTTGAGCACGGGAGAAAGTGCTGTAAACCTAAGTTTATAATCTTGTAGATTCGTGAACGTTCCACAATAGAAGTCCGAATTGCCTTCTCACATATCCGTGCATGTACGATAGGATGCAGGTATTCGGAGTGTAGCAGAGTGTCACGTGACTATACGTCACAGCGCGTTCCTCGAAACCTCCAATCCATCATTCCCCCTTCAGAACACATTCACCCACATTTCCAGGACATGCATACATGAACGCGATAAATATCAAAACAGCGTCAACGCGAGCCCTCTAATTACAATCACCCACTGAACAAAGCCAATATGTCGAACAAGCGTGGCTACGACGCCTACAGTAGCGGCAATCACTCCTCGTCACGGCCATTCTCAAGCTTTGCGTCTTCCCAGCGTATGCACAAGCAGCCGCGTACGAGCCACAGCGACCATCCAGCGCGCACCCGTTCTGGGTCTTCGCGCCAGCATCCTGTGGTCATTGACGATGATGATGGTAACGATTGCGCCGAGGAAGACGCGTCACAAGAGGTACCGGATGGTTCGCATGAGGATAGCGAAGCAGTGCTGAGCTACGTGTTGTATGGCGAGCTGGAGACGAAGATTGTGGGCTGCAGGCACTACAGCGGATATGCAACCATGGGAGAGATGAGCCTGGTGCGCAGGGAACCAAGAAACCCGTACGATGGTAAGTACTTCTGCCTCTCCAAGTCAATCCGATCATCGACGAGAACGTGAGAATGTCGCGTGATATCAAAACCCCGTCACCTTCTGCCGTCGCTGTTGAGCGTACATTCGGCTCTGTCCATTTTCGAGTTTTGTTTATACCACATGGCTAGCAGCTAAAGCAGCTAATATCGCTGACCCTAGGCAATGCAATCCGGGTCCTCAATGTCCAAGGCACCCAGATCGGCCACATCCCGAGAGCCGACGCTGCCAAGCTTGCCCCATATATGGACCGACGCGACCTCGTTGTAGAGGGAATCATCTCTGGCGAGAAGGGCTACTATGAATGCCCGGTGTCTTTGAAACTATACGGGACGAATGAGCCTAACGCTCGAGCCCAGCTGATCAACCGGTTGCGCGCCGACAAGCTGCCCGTAACGGGCGCTACTCATGCGCAACGGGATGGGCACAAGAGACAGCAACTCGGACATGAAGTAGCCAAACGAGCGGCGAAGAAGAAAAATCGAGGGAGCGCCATTGCCGATATCGACCAAGGTCAGCAGCTGTCAGAGTTCACCAACGCATCTTCTCAAGGACTTGGTCTAGGACCCAGCCTGGAGGATATCATTGGCAATAGTGAGCGTTTCAATCCGCGTAATGCTGAACAATTTGTCGAAGACTTTGGAACCAAGGAGTCGGATTTGGTAAGTTAGTGACAGTTCCCTCAATGGACATCGCTGACAACGAGTTATGCTAGTCTGTTATGCCAAAGGCTGACCAGCCTGCAGCTCTTGTTACACCGTTGCATGACTTTCAGCTACAGGGTCTACATTGGCTGCTAGAGAAGGAGATCCCTAAGC
This sequence comes from Helminthosporium solani, assembly GCA_022560085.1. Classification (NCBI taxonomy): domain Eukaryota; kingdom Fungi; phylum Ascomycota; class Dothideomycetes; order Pleosporales; family Massarinaceae; genus Helminthosporium; species Helminthosporium solani. The sequence continues at coordinate 38,426 of JAFISD010000200.1, read as the reverse complement.
TACCTGCTGAGAAAACCAAGGATGTCGTCCAGCTGTGGCAGCGTCATCCTTCCATACGCAACGCTTTTACGAATCTGGCTACGAAATATTCCGTTACCAATCCTCCCCTTGCTAGTGGTGGTATCTTGGCCGATGGTACGTACAACTCATCCTTGGGAGTGGCGTCAATTACATGGCCCTGCATATCGATATCTCTCTAGAGGAGCTTTGCTGACTTCGTAAATCAGATATGGGCCTAGGCAAGACGATACAAGTTATCTCGCTCATTATGGCAGATAGGCAGCTCGGCCGTTGTGCGCCGGATGCTGCTAACGCTACACTCATTCTTGCACCTGTCAGTGTGATGAGCAACTGGAGCACACAGATAAAGCTTCACATCAAGTCCAAGCATGCTCTGCGGGTCATGTTCTATCATGGCACTCGGAAGTACGTAATGCTTGCAATGCCTTTTTAGACGAGCGGTGCTAACCTTGCGAGTTTAGGCAGCTCATTACGCCCGAGTCTATTCAGAGTTACGACGTAGTTATCAGCACGTATGATAGCGTGTCATCGGAGTGGCATTCTCAGATGTCATCCAAATTGCCCAGGCAGTCGGGAGTGTTTTCCGTGAAATGGCGGAGGGTCATTCTCGACGAAGCGCACTCTATCCGCAATCCCAAAGCAAAAAGATCGGTTGCTGTAACGAATCTAATGTCTCAATCGCGTTGGGCACTGACTGGTACGCCGATTGTGAACAATCTTAAGGATCTGTTCTCTCTCGTTCGCTTTCTGCGCTTGTCTGGGGGTCTTGACAACCTGGAGATTTTCAACGGCGCTATTATGCGCCCAGTGCTTCAAGGTGACACAAGTGGTTACCGTTCCCTACAGATGCTCATGGCAGGCGTCTGTCTCCGTCGCAAGAAAGAGATGTCCTTCATTGACCTCCGTCTCCCTGAACTCACGGAGTACGTACACAGAATCAGCTTTCTGCCCCATGAGCAGGAGAAATACGATGCACTCGATGCTCAGGCCAAAGGTACCCTCGTTCTGTATCGCAAAAAAATGGGTAGTAAAGATGCTTTTGACGCCTACCGCCACTTGCTCGAAGTCCTGCTCCGCATGCGGCAAGTCTGCAACCATTGGCAGCTTTTGGGCGAGGAGCGCTTGGATACTATTATGAAGCAGCTAGAGACAGCAGACGGCGTAGATCTTACTAACGAGAATATGTATGCTCTTCAGGAAATGCTGCAGCTCGCTATTGATTCACAAGAAGATTGCTGTGTCTGCTTGGGTACAATGACGGAGCCACTCATCACCAAGTGTGCGCATTTCTTCTGTTCAACGTGTATCGAGCGCGTTATAGAGGTTCAGCATAAGTGTCCTGTATGTATATCCCGGTCATTTATTGCGTCAAGCACAAATGGTGGCATCGCCCCCAGTGTACCTACACCTCTTTGGGGGAAGCTCTACTGACAATCACTCGCAGATGTGTCGCGCAGAATTAGACTCACTAGCTACTACAACCGTCAAGCCCGCAAAAGAATCCGCCGCGCCGCCTCTACCTACCCAAGATGAGATAGTTGACAAGGAGAGTCTTAGGAGCAACAGGTCAAGTAAAGTCAAGGCCTTGCTGTCTATTCTCAATGCCTCGTCCGAGGACCCGAGCAACAAGACCATCGTCTTCAGCCAGTGGACCCGGTTTCTGGATGTTTTGCAGCCTCACCTCACAGCTGCCGGCTTCACCTTCACACGCATTGATGGTTCTATGACAGCTACCCAGCGTGACGCTGCGCTCGAGGAATTTGACAATTCTCCCAAATGCACCATCCTCCTGGCTTCTCTCGCCGTTTGCTCTGTTGGTCTCAACCTTGTCGCAGCTAACCAAGTCATCCTGTCGGACAGTTGGTGGGCACCCGCCATCGAGGATCAAGCTATTGACCGCGTTCATCGTCTCGGGCAGAAGCGTGAGACCAAGGTGTTTAGACTAGTCGTTGAGGGCAGTATCGAGGAGAGGGTGATAGGGATTCAGGAAGACAAAAGGAAATTGATGGGCTTGGCATTTGCCGAGAAGGATGCTGGCAGGAAGAAGCAGAAGGGGGGTGCAGCTGGGCTGGTGGACTTGGAGCGACTTCTTGGAGGACGAGGTGTTGTGCCCACTCTGGCGGCGGGTACGAGGGTTACAGAGGAGGGGGCTAGTGCGTAGACGGGGTGAATGAGTCGTTTTGCTGGATCTAGTGGAATTGCAGGATAGTTGACCTCTTGTCCATTTAGGAAAATGTCGAGCAGCGTGCCATCTCATGTCTTGTTGCTGTCTGGTGCCTTTGATCGCTGTCGCCGACATGGTACGATGCGACGAGCGCGAGAGGCACGTTCAGACCTACACACTTCCCCATGGCACTGATCCAGAGTAGGAGATAGGAGAAAGTGTCGATCTCTCGACCACCGAAGCTGCTCCGAAGTACCTGGGCTGTTTGGCAAGGGTGGATAAAGTACGCTGTGCCATTCGTTATTGGGTGATCCTACATGGGCTGTTAGAATAATCTTTCTTGTTTCCCTTACACCCATGCACGCTGTGTGCAGGGCTCGAAGCGCGAATGTGATCGTTGTACTAACGGTGACGGTGATGCCACCAATAATGCCAAAGTCTCTAGTCTGAGTAGCGTATTCGGAAGGGATAATGGTATTGTAGAGCGTCGACAGGGTTGGTGGGTATCGATGAAGAGTATCTTTTATAGTGATGTACAAGGCTGGCACGCGGTATGTAGGGGATAGTATGATGTCGTAGTGTATAATGGGCAGTGGTACTGATGCCGATGATGTTGGTGGTAAGGAGAGTACTTCCTCATCATTTTCTTCTTCCATCTCTTCTGTATCTGGCAAGGAGAGTTCTGATCTGGTAGGTGGAGGCTCTGGAGATACGACGTTACCTGGAAGCGACTTTGTAATTCTTAGATACTTGGTGTCGTCGAAGGCTTGGAAATGGTCAATGGACAGCCATTCGGTTTGGTTGTGGGAGATTTGGACGAAGCGGGCGAGGAGATGGGAACATGCTTCGTCAAACTCGACCTGATTCAGTTGAGGAAAGTTGACTACTAGGCTCATTGTTCTTGGGTTTGGGTTGGGTTGGGTTGGGTTGGCACTTGGTTTGGTGAAGCGTATGGAGGACCCCCTCATGTAATCGATAAGGCGTCCAATTGCAATCCATCTCCGGACGATCTCCGGCCAATCTCCGACCGTCAATCTACCGACATTCCGCCTCATCAGCTTTCTCAAGTTTCCCAGGGTTCAAGGTTCAACTTCAACTTCAACTTCACCTTCAACTTCAAGCTCCGAGCTTTCAGCTTCCACCCACAATGGCTGACAAGGACCAGCCCTCTACAGACGCGCAGTGGAAGGGAGAACAGGCCACGAGATTCGAAAAGTAGGCGAGCGCAAGCCGGAGTCTCTTTCGCGATGTGGGATGCTAATGGTAGGGGCGTGTAGCAAAGCGTACTCTGAGTACTTTGATCCATGTCAGGAGGCAGCGCAGAAGAGTATACGGTGTCTGCATCGGAACGGTGGTGATCGGGAAATGTGCACGGATTTCTTCCAGTGAGTTGGGTTGCGTTTTCCGAGTTGCATGCTGTGCAGGAGGACTGACGGGCGTTGCAGGGCTTACAGAGACTGCAAAGAGCAATGGGTACGTAGCGCTCTGTTCCATCGCTTTGCCAACGTACACGTATATTTATACATATCAGACCGAGGGACAAAGCAAAGCAATTGACTGACTGTGGGCCAGATGAATGCGCGGAAAGAGGCTAGGAAGAAGAGTAGCTGGTTTGGATGAATGCATGTCCTTTTTGTACATTATTCTACAGGTGTCTGTGTATTCTACAAGTGTGTATTCTACAGTGGTACTTTTTAATCGACAACGAATTTGTTGTAGGATTTGTTTCGGGAGGCCAGATCCGATGTGATGGTGACCCTCTCGGCCACCTTGTTCCAATCAATCTTGCTCCACCACGCGTCCAAATACTGCCTCTTGCCCCTGATGCCGTAATCGTGCAGCCAGGCATGTTCCCACGTGTTCACGCAGAGCAGCGGGGCCACGTCGACACCGCCGAGCGGCTTCTTGGGCTTCTGGGCCAGATTGGCGGCGCTGCCAAAGGAGCCGACCGAGTTCAGCGATTGAAAGGAATCGGGGTTGTGTGTGTTCATGTCGTGCTCCTGTCGCCTGTAATGGGCGCCGCTCAGGGGGCTGCCCGCCAGATAGGTGGTCAGGATGCGCAGCTGCCTCGCGCTGGTGTCGTCGAGCTGGACCAGCCAGACGAAGCCGGGGCCGAACATGGCGTCGGCGGTGTCGAGGAAGGTGGTGCGGAACGTGTCCATGGACGTGAAGCTCTTGTTGATCTCGTGGACGAGGTCGGTGGGGGGGTGGGAGGCGACGTCGGGCTTCGTGTTGAGCGACCTGAAGAAGAAGTGGTTGTTGAAGGCCATGGAGGCGACATTGAAGAGGTAGGCCTTGACAGGGTCGCGGGCGAAGTCGACGACGAGGTCCTTGGTCTCCTTGTTCTCCCACGGGGTACCTGGGAGCGGGTCAGCAGTTGAGCATTTGCGATGCGGGCGGCGGGCGAGGGCGTACCGGCCGTCGACTCGTTCAGCTGATCGATGATGTGTCTCTGGTACTGCGTGTAGGCCGTGTCGAAGGCCTTTGGCGTGAACAGGCCCGGAATGCCATTGGTCTGCAGCTCGTGGTGGTCGCTGAGGGTGGGCACGCTGTGTAGACGGCGACGCGAGCACCGTAGACGACAACAGGCACGGGGGAAGCCAGGCGGCCGGCGGGGCAAAGAGCGCACAACCATCATCTTATCTTTTTTTTATGCTTGTATCTCCTGAGACGACGGGCGAAGGAATGGTAGGCGGACGACGACGACAACGACGACAACAACAGCAAACGACACATTCTTCTCTCTTTTCCTGCCCGGGGCGGCGGCGGCAAGGTTCCTGATGCGCTGGCCAATCACCGCCGCAGCTTGCCCGCCCGTCCACTCGGAGGCTCCCTCTCGTCCACCCGTCGCCTTCACTCCCCGGCGTCTGAATGCTCTCTGCGTTTCATCTTCCCTGTGTCCCTTCACTCTGCTTCCTCTACATCCACTACATCCTCTACCTTCGCTCTCTCTTCATCCACTCGCTCTGCTGCTAATGACGCCGAATGCCCTGATGTCCGCCTGTCCACCTGTCCACCTGCCCACTCGGCGCCTCGCCATGGCGGCTTTGGAGTCTGTGTGCCCTGTCTTGCTCCTCGATAGTTGTATTCTCCCTATAGATACCTCCCAAGCCGCCCTATGGCTCGAATGCGTCCTCTTTGTTTGTTTCACCGTTTTTTTGTTTCCGACAATTCCCATCATAAGCCTGATAATGCCATTACCTTGAATTTGCTTCATTCGCCCTCGATTGAATAATAACTTCGCTTCTTGTCCTCACCCTTCGCTCCAAATGCGTGCATCCTCCCTCTCCCTCCGCCAGTCTCAAACGTGCGGAGGCATCCAAGGCCTTCAACAGTGCGGTTCAGACTTCCCATCGAGTTTCTGCTGCGGTCAGACCTTGACGTGCGCTCCCGTCAACACCACCCAGGTCAAGTCGGTCATCTGCTGTCCCAGAGGAGAGAGCTGTGATGCCATCCAGCCGGTGCCCTGCGACATCTCCCTCTACAATGCCACTCTGCATCCGGACAACCAGATCCACATCTCCGACACCCAGGACGTTAAGCTCTCCCAATGTGGCTCATCATGCTGTCCGCTTGGCTACACATGCAACGGCGGCATCTGCTCCGCCAGCAAGCAAAAGCCTCTGCCTTCATCTTCTGCCCCGACTCCATCGTCGACCGACCCGGCCTCTGCTTCGCAATCCAGCAGCTGCTCGGCCGCTCCGTCCGCTTCGTCCTCGTCCAACTTTGATGCCAAGTCCTTCGCTGCTGGCTTCTTCCCGGGTATCCTCATCGGCGCTCTTGGTGTCATCGGCCTGATGTGGTTTATCAAGAAACGTCGCGATTCCGCCAACAAGCGCTACTCGGGGGACTTTGGCCATGTTGCCCGTACCATAAGCGATCCCATCTACGATCCTATGCACGCTGCCCGCACGGATTTCATCAGACGTCCGTCGCGCTCCGTCACGTCCACGCCCAGCCTGGAAAAGAACATCGGCACACGTGCTGCAGCCGGTGGGAACGGCGGCGGCGGCGGCCTCACTCCTAAAATCAAGTCCATGTGGGACCGCACCCCAAATCTCGGCATTGGCGTCTGGAGCGGGCTCCCTTCGACTCCACCGCCCGCCGTAAGGGCCGGCGAACGTGATCCGTATAGGACGCCTGGCCAGTCTCCGAGTCCAGAACCCGTGGCCGAGAGGACCCACTCCCGCCGCCGCCGCAAGAAGAGCAGAGGGAAACGCCCTACGGAGGCAACGCGGAGCACAAGCACCGAGACCATCGATGTCCTGATGCCGGCACCAAGTTTCCTGGAACCACCCAAAGCGCCAGGTATGCGCGAAAATCGCTTCACTCAGGACTCGGGACACACAACCTTCACCAAGCTCATGGAGCGTGCTGGCTATGGTGATGACACGAGAAACGATGTTAGGAACCTAAGCAGCTCAGCACACGCTCGTTGATTTCACACTTTCAAAATACCGTGCCGGCCCCCACTGCGACTTGTTACTTTTCATGAAAACATTAGCGCTGGCGTTATGTAAAATCTCCTTCACTACCTTGCATTTGCATTTCTTCCTGGCTTTTTGGCGTTCAGGGCCTGGGAGGATACCTGATTCGATACCAGGCATAGCCACTCACTACTTCGGAGCTTCTTTCACTTCAATTTTTTTGTAATGCGGCAACTGCCATCTTCGCTTCAAATTCATTTTACATGTATGTTCCACTATCTTCTTAGATATAAATGAATGAGACATATGAGCAAGCAAGGGAGTAATTTAAGCTGTAGACGAAATGGCTACTACTATCAAGTGACTGTGCATTTCCCATTCAATCACAAGTCTGTATCATGTCCAATCAGAATCGCAGAAACGTTTCTCACCAAGACCTTCTCCTAGCAGGTCAACTCTACAATGGCTGCACTGCTATCAACGACATTGACAGTAAACCCCCCGTCACTCCCTACAAACACGACTTCACCTCTCGTCACGTTGCCCAGGAACGCAGGCTTCCCCTGCGCGACCTCGTAATTGAAGCTAAGTCCGTCGAAAGTTATACCTGTAGTCGCATCCGAACCATTCGCCAACAGCCGATGTACCACGCCCGTCCCAGCGCAAGACGTCGGGACTGCAATGTCGAAAGCTGGCGAGGGCCGGTCTGCTAGGGGGGTTGGTTTGGCATCGGTATAGTTGTATTGGTTCATGTTTATCACAACAACCCGCGAAAGTTTCGAATTCGAATATACTGCGTACGCGGCTTCCGTCTCGTTTCTCATGGGGATGTTGGCTACCCTCACATCACTCCTTGTCAGATCCCCCAACGCCGCAGCAACCGCGACATTCCCGTAAAATGGCGCCTTTGTTCCCAACGCCGTCTTCTCCGTCTCAATGGGCTGCCAACTCGCATACCGGTAGTCAGTACCCATGTGCATGAAAACTTGCTTGATGTTCGTCGCTGCACACATGAGATTGAAGTCCAGACCCCAGAGCGCGGCACCGAACGAATTGCTGAGACCGGGCTTGCCCTGGTTGTAGAGTGAATTCGTTTCACCCAGGATATAGTCGAGATTCATGCCCGCTGCTTTCAGCGCGGCTTGCTCGACATTGTGGTCGGCGAGGGAGGAGACGGTCTTGGTGTGGTTTAGCAGCGTGTTGGCGAGGGTGATACCCGGCTGGGTCGCGCCACCGATATAACTGTGTATACGTTGAGCAGTCGCTCGGGCAAAGCTTGATCTAGCAAGGGAAAACGTACTTGTGAGATGAGAACTTTGCAATGACACCGTTATTGTTCAATCCTGCTTGCCATGTCTTTACAGCTTTAAGGCTACTCCTTGTATCTGCAAAGCTCGGCGCAATCCACTTGAACTTCTCCCCACTCGTCCAATCTCCTCCACATTCTTTTTCAGCCGAACTTTTCACCAGTGAAACCTTTCCCTCCCACTCCTTCACATAATCACTTTCGTCCCAATCGGCCGGTCTCATGATACCCTGCGCAGACGTCTTGTATACATCCGGCTCATTGCCCATTTCCCAGTACAAGAAGTTTCCCTTGGACAGCGCTTTGCAAGCATGGGATATCGAGCTGGCGATGCTTGTTGAGGCATTCGAGTCGGTATCATTCTTTGCCAGGTTAAACCCATGGATGAAGGAGACATTGGGAAAAGTTCCATAGGATTCAAAGTAGGAGGGGCCGATTGTCAGGATACGTGGGTAGTCGGAGGAGACATCTGTGTAAATTCCGTAAGTTGCGGTTTCGAGGCTGGGAGAGAAGAGGGCGTGGTCTCTTGAAAGAGCATCAGTGTGGATCTCGTCATGTAGACGTATGGCAGAAGGCCAGCTTACTGCGTGTTTCCACCGACTCTAATATTGGGTTTGTTTCCTTGGTAATCGCTCAAGCTTTGGAGGAGATTGTTGGAGAACTGATTTGGATGGCTTTGATTTCCTGCGAAATCGGGAAAGAAGGCGAATTCGATCGAATAGCTGACAAAACTCTTGAGCACTGGCTCGCCAGCCGAACTGACACTGGGAACGACATATGGGTTGTAGTCGTCAGGTCTCGTGAGCGGAGTATTGATTGGTGTTATCGTTGTTCTCGTTGTTGTCTGAGCATATGCTGGTCTGAGAAAAACGCCAAACCATGCTGCAGTGAAAGCTACTGTCCCTAATGGCGCCATCATTATTGCCGCGTCTTGCAAATGGTTCCACTTTCGAAATTCTCGTGCTGGACAAGCTCTACAGAAAACCGAGGAACAGGAGAATTTATAGCTCGCAAGATCATTAATCCAGCCATCACATGCTATTGGTGCGGAGAAATGTGGCGCTGACACGGGTTCATTGGGGTATCATGCTGGTCATCCACGTAGTGCAAGTTAGCACGATGATCTGTGGGGAACGGTTGACGGCTAATAAATAGTCCCCATCTCCACCCCATCCACATACAACTTTTGGAACTAGACCGGGAGAACTTTGCCGTGATTTTGTCGTCATAGTGAATTTTTTTGGGACTCTGTTGCCTGTGGATCGACCAACAAAGGAATTGACCATGGAGTATGCAACGTCAAGGACGCAAGCTGACTGACATCGGGTCTCCATGCGGGTAAATACTACGCAAAGGCAGCGCCCCCACGACGAATACTGTACAATCCGGCGAACCGGATGGTTGGGAAGGCTACAAAGTATGTACATAATTGGACATGGCTATATTTGTTTATTTTTGGGTGTGCATTGGATTTGTTCGTAGAAACTAGGCATGTGGGGCGAGTAATTGTGGATTTGTTCGTAGAACTAGGCATGTGGGGCGAGTAGAAATCATTTTGAAAACTCCTCATGGCAATGTGGCATTCAAAGAAACATGTTATATTGATTTTGGATCCTTGTGCCTCCTTCATCTCTGAGGAGGTTGAGGAAAGCTCATCGTACGTGCGATTGTACCCATTTCCAAATTTTATCAACATATACCTCGTCTAGAGGTTGAATGCCTCGTAAAGCGGGTACTTGTTCCTCAGTTTGAGCAATTGAGAATTTTGGTCGTATTGCGATTTTTTGGGCAGTATTGCCATACGACTCCTTCCACAGTCCAAGAAGTTTCATTGCAGAATGGTCGACTTCATCCGACTGCTCCAAACGACTGAGCCAATCATGTGAAGGGACTATGTCGAAGTCTTCTTTCTTTTTGAGCCACTGTAACATATGGTGCCACGTTGGCTGTTGGTGTGGGTTTAAGACGTGGTAGATGGATAATGACTGGTCATTTCTAGGTGGAGCCCTCGCTGCTTCGACAAAAGCGTTTGCGGCAATGTCGACTGGAAGCCAATCGAGTGGCTCGTCTCTTAGATCTGGAAGGCAGCCAATAACTTTTGACGTGCTGAGCATCATTGGCCATGCCTCCTTCGTGTTCCAAATTCCGGTCATCGAATCACCAGATAATTGCCCCACGCGAATCACTGTAACTTTTCCTTGCAGTGCTGTTTTTGCATTCGCTTCCAAACAAATCTGTTCAGCGACCCATTTCGAGCGAGAATAACCCAGAGAAGAAGCGGTGGAAGGATGCTGTGGCATTGTCTCTTCTACGCTTCCAGCTCGGTCGACTTTTCCATTCACTATCGCTGCAGTTGATGAGCAAAATGTGAAGCGTGGTGAGTGAGTGCGTCCAGCTGCCAGCCCAAAGTTGATCAAATTTCTGACGCCTGCGATATTGTCCTTTTCAAAGCTTCGTAACTTGAGGCGGAAATTTACTGTCCAGGCAATGTGTAGGATGAGATCAACCTTAGTGGCCAGAGAGTCGTATACTGAGTTCGAGAGTCCGAGCCGTGGCTCTCCGAAATCTGCTGGAAGCACATTGATTTTGTCACTACATTTTTCTCCTGGAACTATGCCTCCTAGTCCCCTTTGAACCAAAGCTTCGTTAATGCGTTCTTTCGCTGCGTTCTCAGTCGCTCCACGAACCAGACAATAGATTTCAGAAACATGATACGACTTTCGGAGCAGATCGAGAACATGGGCGCCGAGTGCTCCTGTGGCGCCCGTAAGCACGACAATCTCGCCTGGAGGTCTGTTCATGTGATGATTCTTGAGTGAAGACGATGAAGCTGACGGGCGACCGTCGAATAGACTATATTTTTTGACAAGATCTAGCATTAGTTGGTCTTCATCCTCATCCTCAGCTTCAGTCTCGCCGTGACGCTTTCGGATAATATAATCACTCAAGCCTCGTATCGTTCCTTTGTCTTCGATAATGCTGAGTGGAAGAGCTTGATCGTGACCTGGCACTAGCTGTTGCAAATGGATTCTTAGTCGCATGCATACAATGGAGTCGACCCCATATGAAAAGAGGTCAGTATCTTCTTCCAACGGTGTTGAAGCAGGCACTATTTCTTGAATGAGGCGAAGAAGGTGACTAGTGATTTGTTCATCACTGACATTATCTGCCTTTGTTGCGCAAGTCGCTTCGTAAGCTGCGTCAATAAGTCCAGCAAATTTAGACTCTGCTGCTCTACGAATGATGGTGCCTTTGCTGCTCTTCTCCAGCGGGTCAGGCTCAAATGGCACAGGAACGAGCATATCTCGTGAAAGCCGTGCATGATTCTGGCTTTGATTGTTCATGTCTTGAACTATAGGCCAGATTGCTCTAACTAGCTCATCGTCTGCGAAAGCTTTTGAGGTCTTTGATCGTAAGAGTAATGCGCCGGGATACGGTCGATTGTTTCCAAATATTAGCACATCGTTTAGATGTTGGGAGGTTGCTATAGCAGCTTCGAGGGGCGCCGGATCGAACTTTTTGCCCGTGATCAATGTCAGTTGGGAGTCAGCTCTCGAATGATACAGCCAGGCATTGTCGATATTCGAATGTTTTAGGAAAAGGTCGGCGGTCGCAAAAGACTCATCGTCCCTGTTCTTCTTAGCCTACTGCTCGTCAGCACAGAACATAACGTTCGAAGCCATCCTTACCATATGCGGCCACCCTGGCTTGACTATGAGCTCCGCTAGTTCGTTGTCTCGACGTTCAAATTCAACAAATTCTGCAGGACTGTAGTTGCGCAGATACTGCCACTCTCTGTCTGCGGCAAAGTCGCGATATGAAGAAAGAAGAAACCCACACTCGGCGCTTCCGAACCTTGAGATGAGATTAACACCTTCCTCTATTAAACGGTTGCCTACTTCAGCAGGCAATGCAGCTCCTCCAACACCAACGATATCCATTTTCTTCAAAGCTACAAGCCCTGGGTTATCTGACTCCATCATCTGAAGTACATAGGGAACCGAGGAGAAGTATTTCACCACCGGGCACGCTCTATCGGTTGAGTATGAGTCAGCTACTTTGAGGCATTCGCATATGTTTCGAGCGGTAATCGGAACATGGTTGCTCGGAAAAAGCCATATCAAGGAATTGCTAGTCCACGATCGGAAAACATCTGCAATGCCCCCGTGATATAGTGGGGTGGTTGTGAATGTAGCTATTGCGGGAGTTGTAGGCAGATGTGGCAAAACACCAACGGCTGCTCTATGTGTTTGAGCTATTGGCTTTGGCAAGCCTGAAGATGTTCCGGACGTGTGATGAAAGTACGCTACATCTGTATCGTTCATTTTGGCGTACTTCATCTGGGCTGTGGGTGGTACTTGGATGACTCGGATGATATCCTCTCCTGGGGCAAGTGGTATGTAGGCTGCAATAAGACCAGACGCGAACTTTTCGTCGCGGATCTTGACAGCATCTTTCGCTCGCGCAGAGTGTGCTATATCATGCAAAAGCAGCGAGGCATTGCATGATTCGCAAAGATGATTGATAGCAGCCGGCTGACATTGTGGCGCAATCAAGAGAACAGAGTATCCGAGACGGATCAAGGCAAGCCAAGTGAAGAGAAACTCGGGAGAGCTGTGGGAAAGCAGTGCTACCGTTGGCGAATGTCGTTTCTCGAGTGTAAAAGCCGTCGACAATCGCCGAGCGAAAACTTGTGTTCCAATTTCGACGTCTCGGAATTTGAACACTGTGTAATGCCAGCCCCCCTCACGGCGAGGTATAGGGAAGCCGACGGCTGGCGCATGGCCATGATGGTTTGATTGCTGGGAAAGGAACTCATTTATTGTTCGATAGGGTTTTGGATGTTCTTGTAGAACAGCTGCCTGGCCCAGTGTACAGACGAAATAATTAGTGTTCATTGTTGAAGGTCATGAGATTCAATCATTGAAGCGCAGAATTCTGGAAGGTCACTGATGGTATAATTCGTAGAGAGCGCAGAAAGTCGTGACATCATGATCCAGGGCCAAAAGATGGCGAATGAGAAAGTACCGACGTGTACACGCCGTGATGCAGTACAGCGAGCGAGCGCCACCATGATTTACTGAAAAGCTTCAGTGATGTGCATTGACTACTATTACTATGGAATGATTAATCCATTCGGTTGATTTTATAGTTTGAGAGATTACAATATATGCCAGTAGTTTGTCAGTAGTATTGTCACGATTGTATAAAAAGACATAAAAAAGAATAGTACTCACGCTAATGATTAATCACTAGAATGGTGAATAACAGAAGAAACATAATAACTATATGGACGGCTTATTACATGCTTCGGGGCTTGCTCCGACAAGTAGAGGACGGGGCTAGGGGGCAGATGACGGATGGAACAATGCAATGTATTGTACAATGGCAATGGAAATGTCACGGATATACTCGGTGCAGCTTTGACTAGATACAGAGTACGGAGGTATCTAGTTAGTGTGTACGGAGTAGATGGATATGGTAAAGGACGAACAGCACTCTGTAAGCTGAGGGTATGTACTTTCTATGCAACTATGCTCACAAGGGTCAATGTTGGCAGATTGGCATTATGTGGGCACGAGCGCTGATTGGAGGGATGGTAGAATTGTCCCTCTCGCTTGTGGTTCATTCATTCCTTTGTGCAAGTTGATATTCGTTGCCAAGTGGGAGCGTCCGGGCGGTTATAGCCATGGCGGGTATAGGTACACGTACAATGGCGTGAATGGCGTAGTAGTAGTGGTGGTGGTGGCGACAGTGGCAGCGTCTCAGCACTGTCTGACGGGTTGCGGGATTTATGGATTTCGATATGTACGCAAGTACGGAATGCTTCATCGCTTTCAATGGTCATGTACGGAGCACTCCGTCCTCTGTATCGAATCTACTGGCGTTCAGCGATGATCTATATGGGTCACGGGACGGCGGGTGGACGGGTGTTTGGCTGGGATGGCTGGGCTAAGTCTATTGGATGTTTGCGCTAGTCCGACAACGGCAAGAAGCTCCAGGATCTCGGGAAAGCGCCAACAGCCCCAGCTTGCAGGCACGTGACAGCTGCGATGTAGGTACAGGACGCCTCCTCCCGAAGAAGACTTTCCGCCTCTCCGACGGGAGCAAGCATCGTTGTCATCAAAAGCACGCCCGTTGGAGCAGCCACCAGTCTTGCGGCTTTTGCGACTCTTGTGTGCACTCTTGTTGTATGAGACGGCGACTTCGTGCGACAACTTCGAACAAACGCTGTGGGCCGCCCTCGGCCCTAATTTAGCTGGCACACATACTTGTATTCGCCAACACGACCGGGTTTCCATGGCAATACTGTCGACTGTTGGATTCATTGTCGTGTCGCCAACTGAAGAGCTCGATACATGTACAGATATGTGTCTACCGTCTAGTACTCCGCAGATATGCACCTACTATAGTAGAGCTTGTGCCAGCATGGAGCATTGCGCGTCGTTGTGGCTAACGGTGGCGGTACTCGTGTATTAGGTACAGTAGCGTGAGTAGGTGAGAAGATGCATACTGTGCCGTATCTAGTTCTTCACATATAGTCTGCTCGACAAACAACCACCTGTCGGAAGACGGCTGATGGCGCGGCAGGGAACCAAGGACCCACCCACCCTACAAGTATGTATCTGCTCCGTATATATAACAACAACAACAACAACAACGACCCCAAGACAAGGGGATGGATAGGGAATGGATGGAGAATGGCATAAATGCGGGGACTGGTCGTGGCGTGGCCTGGCGTGGCGGCTTTGGTCTGAGGAAGCTCTGAAACATGCCCAACCTCGCATCGTCGACTGGTGACGGTGTCGGCAGGCAGACGGTATCCACGGCGTGCGGAGTAGACTTCAAGACAATATTACTCCGTATAGCAGCTCGACGGAAGAAAGCCCAACAGCAGAATTGAATGTGGCCCGGGCAAGAAATTGCTATAATTTCATAGTCTTGGAACCGGGCCCTTTCTCGATATCTCCAGCCGCTCGGACGTGGTCTGTGTTCGCGATAGCTAACCGTGTTGGTCGCTGTAGTGATTGCTCGCTCAACGGGCAGCCGCGCACCTTCCGGGTTCAGTCTCAAACAACTATTAAAGCCGTGCGCCCTCCATTGCAGTTCGCGATTCCGTCCACACTCTCAACATTGCATCTCGCTGTAAGTCTGCCTCAATTCATTGCCCTCTGTCCGGTCTCTCTACATTCCATTCCCATTTCCATCCCTCCTCATCCCGCCTCATCCCACCTCATCCCACCTCATCCCACCTCATCCCACCTCATCCCACCTCATCCCACCTCATTCCATTCTCTTCCGCTGCTCTCTCTCTCTCAACCGCCCGTGTGGTACTGCGCTGCACCTTGTCTTCCTCTCACTCCCACTCTTCACCCACCGCTCTTCCGTCACTCCCCTCCGCTGACTCCTCTGTCCGCAGACATTGATACCCTGCACCAACTGCCACTCACCATGCTGTACTCTACTCTTCTCGTCGCGGCATCCGCCTTCTCCGGCCTTGTCGGTGCCCAGAACGCGAGCCTGCCCTCTGGTATCGGCCCTTGCTGCACCGTTCCCGCAAACATCGTCCCTCAGAGCCAGAGGGAGACTTGGTGCCGCGCCGCTACAAACACCTGCCCCGAGCTCTGCGGTGGTCAAGGTCAGGTTGCCAGCGGCGGCAACGACTGCACGGCCGTAAATTTCCCTCACTATGCGCCGCTTCCGACTTTTGGTCGCTAACATGACTCATAGTCGACTCTTGCCCACAGCTGCGAATGCCGCAACGGTACCAAGCCCAACATGGCCGAGTATGAGCAGTCGGTCGAAGGTCTCATGTGCCGCTTCTGGTACAGCGGGTGCATCAACGCCACCAACGAGGATGCCGCCCTTCAATTCAACTGTGAGCAGACGCGCATCAACCGATGTGGCAACAAGACCAGCAAGGCGGCAACCACGTCTGGCTCAGGCACCTCGTCCAGCGCTCTTCCCTCTCGCACAAGCTCGGGCGGCTCTTCCTCCGGTACCGGTTCCGCCTCATCGTCGTCGCCCTCGTCCAGCTCTGGTGCCATCGCTCTCGATGCCGTCCGTGAATTCGGCACGCCTCTGCTTGCCGGTGGCTTGGCGGCTGTCTTCGGCCTTGTCCTATAAGCACCCGAGGGTACAAGAGGTATACATATGGACCGGTTCCATAACGGATAGTATGTAATACGGATGGGATTGGACTGGGCGTCATCGCCGCGGATCGGCACACTTTGAGCGTCCCTTCTCCAGCGAATTCTCGAGCATTGGAGTCTGGCAGTCTGGGATGTACATTCAGTATGGGGGCGATGCATGAGGAGGTTTAATACGACATTACGACTGTAGGCGATATATCCAACAACGAAACATACACTAGTTCTTCACACGTTTGCACTACCTTTTGGCGGTGCCTTTGCTCGCTGTGCTTGATTGTGATTGTGATGCACTGGACCAAGGGCCCAACACGCGCTAGCAAGGCGCCGAGCACAAATCGATGATTGGATTTGGGATAGGAATGACAAGCACATGAATAGCCGAGTCGCGATGGATGGCTTCTGACGTTGGATTAGACATGTGTATCTATGGGGCAAAACCGGGGCGATTGTCGTCATAAGAGGCTTCCACGCCTTCCAGGCGGAAAATCTTCTGAGGACGCTGGTCCTGTACCTAGAGCTACTCCTTGTCAGACGGACCGGGGGGGGGCGGCGGGAATGGGATGTGGATGTGCTGCTAAGATGCATTATCGATAAGGAGCTGCAAGCATTTTCGTCACCTACTACTCGTACTATGCATGTATCCATCCACAACAAGTCTGCTCAACATTCTGCACAGTTTCGGCCCAGTTACACAGTTCCACGCTCTCTGCCACTCTCGCCCTCTTACCTACCTGCTCTTCTTCCTTTACATTGTGCTGAATCGTGCTTCGCTCGTACAGCCCACGGTAGCTTCTTCATCCGTAAGTGTCATTCCGTCGGCGTTGCCGCATCACAAGCAGCCTCGGTCACGCCCGCCATTGTAGCCTCGGAGCTGGGTGACCAGAGCCAACGGAGGGCCTCTTTGACAGCTTGCAGGCACAGTATCGGCCTTTCTCTTCCCCTGCCAGGTAGGACTTGCTAGGCAGTGCAAAGTAGAAAGTGGAAAGTACCAGGTGGGGACAAGGAGCACAAGGAGACATACGCAAATCAACATACAGTATAAAGGTGGCTTTCCGCGCGTCAGGCTCCCTGCGATTGCTTCACGCACACCCCAATCACATCGGCTTCTGGAAATCAAGTGGGAGAAACAGAAGAAATATGGCTACACTGGGGGCTCAGAAGAAGCACAAGGTGACGATTGTCGGGTCCGGCAACTGGGGCACCACCATGTCGAAGCTGGTGGCTGAGAACGTCAAAGCCAACCCGCAGCTCTTCGAAGAGACGGTCCAGATGTGAGTAACGATGTGTATTGAGCCTTGGTGTTTGGTCCATTCGTCCAGGAGATGTTTTGCTGACCCCGTCTCCCCTCCCCTTACTTAGGTGGGTCTATGAGGAGGAAGTCACCATCCCCAAGGGCTCGCGCCACTACGATGCGGGCTCCGAACGCTCCACCAAGCCGCAGAAGCTCTCGGAGCTCTTCAATACGGTTCACGAGAATATAAAGTACCTGCCCAACATCACCGTCCCGTCCAACGTCGTTGCAAACCCGGATGTCGTGGACTCGTGCAAGAACTCTTCCATCCTGGTCTTTGTGCTGCCGCATCAGTTCATACCCAGGGTGTGCGACCAACTGGCGGGGAAGATTCTGCCTTATGCGCGTGCCATCTGTTGCACAAAGGGAATCGATGTCAGCGACAAGGGAGTCATGCTCATGTCTGAGGCTATTGGCATGCGACTGAACATTTACTGCGGCGCGCTCTCTGGAGCCAACATCGCCTCGGAGATCGCACAGGAGAAGTATTCGGAGACAACGTACGTACTGCGGCATTGCATCCCTTCTGGAGAAGGTTTGCTAACTTTGTCTAGTGTTGCATATGACCCTCCGCCCATGGACTCGAGGGCGCCCACTCCTTCCGGTTCACCAAATGCCTCGCAAGTCGACCTCATCTCTCCCAGCAGACCAGTCCCCAGCACACGCTCGGCAAAGCTACAAGCGCTCCCCAACGATTACCCGCCGCTCTCCCACGCCAACATTCGCAAGCTTTTCCACCGCCCCTACTTTCATGTCCGCATTGTCGACGACGTGGCCGGAGTCTCGCTCGGCGGAGCCCTCAAAAACATCATCGCGCTCGGTGCAGGCTTCGTCGACGGCCTCGGCTGGGGAGACAATGCCAAGGCGGCAGTAATGCGCGTTGGTATCCTTGAGATGGTCAAGTTTGGCAAGAACTACTTCCCTGACAGCTCCAAGTCGACTACATTCACTGAAGAGAGCTGCGGTGTGGCCGACGTGGTGACGAGTTGCATGGGAGGCAGAAATTTCCGGTGCGCAAAGATGGCCATCGAGAGAGGCAAGACTGTGTTTGAGATTGAGCAGGAGGTGCTCAATGGACAGAAGCTGCAAGGTACGAGTACGGCTTATGAGGTCAACGCATTCCTTAAGCAGCAGGGTCACGAGGCCGACTTCCCACTCTTCACGGCTGTCTACAAGATCCTCAAAGGCAAGGCCAAGCCGGAGGATATCCCTGAATTGATCGAGCCGAGGGATTAGAAGTGTCGAAGAATCGGCAGTATGAGAAACAGAGCCTAGCCAAGTGTGCGAAGGAGGACATGGGTGATTAATCGGGCCAAGGGATTAGAATAGCTGTCACGCCGTCAAAAGAATGGCAAAATATAGATATCCACCACCCTATGAGTGAGACGTGTTGAAGCATCAAGCTATCCTTAGCGCTTTGCCTACACTGCCCGTCTCGAAAAGCTCAACCAGGCCCGAGCCCAAACACTCTTCCATGATCCACTCGAACGTCAATCCATGAAAGTGCCTCCACTTTTTTGTTCTTCCCGGCGCGATGCCCACGAACTCGCGTCTCGTCCTTTTCTTCTCCACGATGCCATCTTGGGCAAAGGCACCGCCATCCCACCGTTCACGTGCTACATGGAGCGGCGCCTCTTTGTGCTTTGTCTTGCTCAAAAGGAGGAGAAAGTGTGCACGAGCTTCCGTGAGGAGCTTGATATGCGAGCCCGTATTAGGAAGGGAAAAGTTGTATCGTGAAACGGCGGTAGAAAGCGATGACGGGCTGGCAGCTCCGGGGGATGCAAAGAAGGATGAACACATGTCTTGAGACGTGTTCGATGTGAGGAATCCGGCAGTAGTGAGGGAAGAAATCTCAGAGGGAGTAAATGCTGTACTTGGTATCGTTGTTGAAGTTGGATTGGCATGGAGCGTGGACATGTACTTTGCTACTACTGGTCAGATGGCTCAAAATACAAGGTGGAGGGGTGAGGGCCACTTGCACCGCACAGGCTCTGGGATGTCTGGATACGATTGCAGACACTGCTCCCACTCCTGGACCAGGGCAATGCCATCGCCCATGGAGGCAGAGCCGGCACCTCGATGCGGGATAGACACTCTTCTCAGGACACCGACTTGCGACAGCTCAGCGATTTCCCGTTCAGACCTGGTAGACGAAGTGCTCAGGGCATCGATGTGTGCGACGGTCACGAGAGGCGGGAGTGCTTTCCGGAAGTTCAGGACTTCAGCTATGCGGGTGGAGTTCATGGCCGAGCTCTTTTCGGGTATGTCGTCGAACATGGTGTTTCGAATGTGTTGCATGCACTGCGGTACGTCACGGAGAGTGAGATGAGAGGCCAGCGAGATGATGGCGCCCGTGTCGTGCAGCTTGTCATCATGGTCAAGGGCAGTCGGTTTGGAAACGGATGAAGGCTTTCTACGAGGGTTGGACGACGATGAGGACAACGGTGAGGATACCGAGCGCCTGAGGCCCATGGCAGCAGCAGCACTCGGTTTCCTCGACCTTTTTATGCGCGAAGACGAGGCGGGCGTGGCTTGGAACGACATTTGGACTGGATGATTATTGTATTTCATCTCAGATTATACAGTACCATGGGCTTAGTATACACATATGAGCATGTAAGATTATCCATCTACATAACACGACATTATACGAGGATGATGATGATGAGGGGAGCAGAAGACTCGCCACAGCGCCACAGCGCCACATGTGCTTACTAACAGACGAATGTAGGTTACCGTCGGACATGTGACTGCACGTATTTCCGAATTTACATGTGATAGCAGATAATACATGGTACGATGAATGAAGGAGCAAGAGACTCTTTGAATGTTCTAAGCCCATCCATCTTTGTCAGCCACTTGATCTTTTTTTCACTCGTGCAGACGGGCGGCGAGGAGTATTCAATTAGATAGATCGATAGATAGATAGATTGTTACATACATGGTGGTGTTGCAATGCTAATGAAACGCAAATCTAGATTGGATTTCTTGGAAGACAGACGTCATTTGTCCCTCAACCGCGGAACGCATAATTAGTTAGATGACAAGCCCAACCGTGCACGACAACTCCATTAAACAACACAAAACAGCCAGCGTCCCGTCCACCCACTCCGCCAGCTTTTGCCATCCGCAATGTCGCTGAATGCAGAGCCCTCGCAGCCCTTCGAACGCGCCCAGCATGACCTCGCGCCCAAGTCGTATGCGGAAGCCGCCGAACAAGGCCTCGAGCAGCCGCCGGCGCCATCACGTGAAGAGCCGGATGTAAATGGCAACGGCCGCAAGCACGGCGAGGTGGTCAACGACGAGTTGGAAGCCTACGAGAAGCCCGAAGAGGACGAGGGAGAGGGAAACAGCAATGGCAACACCAACGGCAACACCAATGGTATCGAGAAAGATGACCAAGATGCCAAACACGACAAACACGACAAAGACGTGAGAGATGTGCGAGATGTCAAAGGTGCAAAGGACGGCAGTGATGGAAAGCGCAGACAACCCGAGCTCCTGTCTGGACGTCGGGCGGGCGCAGGCTGGGCCAAGAGCAAGTAGGTGAACAAGTTTACTATTTGATGAGTTGATCAATTGATGGATCGAATTCACGCGCGCCATAGATAATCATGGGACAAGCCTGTGCTGACGAGTCCAGAATCCGCTTCGCGCCCCTCAACGTGCCCCTCCAGCGCCGCTTGCAGACACTCGCCGTTCTCATGCACACGCTTAGCATCGCCGGGCTCGTCAGCATCTTCTTCTTCCTCTGCGCCGTCCCCATCCTGTGGCCCATCGTCCTCCCCTACACCCTCTTCGTGCTCTTCTCCAACGCTGGAACGTCAGGCGAGTTGTCGTATCGCAGTGAACGCTTCCGCCGCTCGCGTCTGTGGTCGCTCTTCGCCTCTTACTTCCCCGCCCGCCTGCACCGCTCCGAGGCCCTGGAGCCCACGCGCAAGTACATCTTCGGCTACCATCCGCACGGCATCATCTCCCATGGTGCCTTTGCTGCCTTCGCCACTGAGGCTCTCGGCTTCTCTCAGCTGTTCCCGGGCATCACAAACACCCTGCTGACTCTGGACGGCAACTTCAAGCTGCCCCTTTACCGCGAGTATGCCCTGCGCTTGGGTCTGGCCTCCGTGTCCCGCGAGTCGTGTGAGAACATCCTCTCCAAGGGCGGCCGCAACCGCGAAGGCATGGGCCGCGCCATCACTATCGTCGTCGGTGGCGCCCGTGAGTCGCTCGAGGCGAGGCCCGGCACCATGCATCTCGTCCTGAACCGCCGCAAGGGCTTCGTCAAGCTCGCCATACGCAACGGTGCCGACCTCGTGCCCGTCGTTGGCTTCGGCGAGAATGATATTTACGACCAGCTGGACCCGCACGCCCACCCCTGGATCTACAAGTTCCAGATGTTCGTCAAGAATGTCATGGGATGGACCGTGCCCATCTTCCACGCACGCGGCATCTTCAATTACGATGTCGGCCTGATGCCCTACCGCCGACCCATGGACATTGTCGTTGGCCGCCCCATCAAGGTTCAGCAGGCCAAGAACCCAGACAAGGCCTATATCGACCAAGTGCACCAGGAATACGTTGATGAGCTCCTGCGCTTGTGGGATCAGCACAAGGATGAATTTGCTCCACAAAGAGCCGAGGAATTGGACATTATTGAGTAGATTAGCGATGATTCGCAAACCACAACCCATATCTTGGGGAGCTCTGTATTTCATTGGGAATGGATAGTCTTTTAGAAGGTTTCGTATGTCTGTTTCTCCAACGTACGGGCGTACTGGAGCGTTTTCAACATATTAGATCGATTGAGTCGCTGCCCACCGTCAAAAGTCTGCGTGTTAGATACTCTTTAGCAAGGTAGTTTATCTAGTTACCAAATCATCAAATACTAATTGCAGTCGGTCATGATTAGAGAATGCAGCCGATGTTTACGAGGATCATGGTCAGCGATCAACCGCCGCTGAAGGAAGGATACATCTGTTAGGAGCACTTTTCTGCGGACGGCTTAGCACCTATTTCAGGCTTCTCTCCCCCCTACAAAATTTATATAGTAGCTATAAATTTTATAATACTATATAGTTTAAAGTTATAGTAAATATATAGTATATTATAGTAAGTATATAGTAAGTTATAATAAATAAAGTAAGTTATAGTAAGTAGTTATATAGTATATTATAATAAGTATATAGTAAATTATAGTAAATTATAGTAAATAAAATAGATTATAGTAAGTATATAGTATATTATAATAAATAACTAATATATATATTTCCTAGTAAGCTAATTATCTTAGTTATCTAATTACTCTACTAAAAAAAGATACCTTTTCTATATAATAATATAGTAAATTATAGTAAGTTATAGTAAGCTATAGTAAATTATAGTATATTATAGTAAGTATTACCTACTATGTAAATTTCATAGGGGGGAGAGAAGCCTAAAACAGGTGCCAAGCCATCTATAGAAAAGTGCTCCTAACAGATATGCCGTACATTAGGCACCCCGTCCACTTTTTTTTCTCGTCATTCGTCGAAAATGTTGAACTTCAATGACACCTCCACTGTCGAGTCACTTGACCCATCTACCATCCCAAACCATAATTAATTTGAAGTCTACTCAACACTCAAGGCAGTGAATAGAGAATTGTCAAACATGGACCGCGAAATCGAGTTGGTCGCTGCGAACGAGGTCAATACCCTACAAACTGCTGACCCTGGTTTGGAAGCCCGAGGAAACCCATCACTTGCGAGCGATGGGAAGCAAAGGAGCAGATTTAGACTTGGGGCTATCTTGTTCGCACTCTTTGTACGTATCATCCACTGTTATTATCAACAAATTCCTGCACGTGATGCTGCCTTCTCTTATCCTTCACATACTCTCCGCACGCATGAACGTATCAGCCTTCATCCCTCAGATAGACTACCCTGCAAAAGTCCCAAACTAACACATCAAAGCTCTCCCTATTCGTAGCCGCCCTTGACGCAACTATCGTAGCCACGGCCGCCCCAACTATCTCGCGGGACTTGAACTCAGCAGCAGGCTACACATGGATCGGGGCGGCTTTCCTGCTTGCCAACGCCGCATCTGGGCCTATATGGGCTAAGCTTTCCGATATCTGGGGACGGAAATTGATTGTATTGTTGGCTCTTGCGGTATTCTTCGCAAGTTCGGCAGTATGCGCGACGGCAAAGACCATGGAAGCGCTGATCATCGGGCGCGCGTTTCAGGGTGCGGCGGGGGGTGGGTTGATCTTGCTTGTGCACGTTTGTATCAGTGATTTGTTTAGTTTGAGGTGAGTGGTTATCTACGGGGGGAGTGTGAGAGGGCGAAGGAGAAAAGGGTTCGTGTGAATCTGGCTGACATATGGTACAATACAACATAGGCAACGGAGTCTTTTTATGGGGCTGACTGAGGGTATTTGGGCGCTTGCTGGGGGGGTCGGCCCAATCCTCGGGGGTCTGTTTTCATCACTGGTATCATGGCGATGGTGCTGTAAGTATTCGTCTGAAGCTGCCAGGGTTTTGGTTCATCTACTGAGTGTTGGTGCAGTTTACATCAACCTCCCCATTAGCGGCATAGCGTCCATTCTCATCATAGTTTTCCTCGACATCCAGCATGAGCCTACCTCGTTTCTCGATGGTATCCGCGCGATAGACTGGACCGGCATGATCACCTTTCTTGGTTTCACTTTAACTGTTCTCCTGGGTCTAAACTTCGGCGGCGCCATCTTCCCGTGGAATAGCGCAAAAGTCATCGCTCTACTCGTTGTAGGTGGCCTCACCATCTTCGCTTTCGTATACAGCGAAGCTAGAGTTGCAAAGTATCCGTTGATCCCCATGACACTATTCAAAAAGCGGACGAATGTTGCTGCTTTGTCTGTTGTCTTCTTCCACGGCTTCGTCTTCATCGCGGCTGAGTACTACATGCCGCTGTTCCTGCAGTCGGTTCTCGAGCTGAACCCACTCAAGTCTGGACTGCTACTGCTGCCGTTCATCGTGACGGGGGCTATTGGCGGCGTGATATGTGGTGTTATCATCCATCGAACAGGGCACTTCCGGTCGATAATATGGGTTGGCACAGTGCTGCTCTGCCTAGGGTTCGGGCTGTTCATCACTTTCGACGCATATACAACTATCGCGCAAACTGTTGGCTTCCTGCTCATCGGTGGTTTGGGTTCTGGTATCCTTTTTGAAGCACCGCTTATCGCCGTTCAGTCGCAGGTTGAGCAAATCGATGTAGCTACAGCTACCTCGACCTTGTCGTTCATCCGCAATATGGCGCTCACAATCTCCGTCGTCATCGGAGGAACCATCTTCCAGAACTCCATGGATAAACAGCAACCGTTCCTCGAAGCTGCTGGACTGCCTTCAGACGTCTTGGCACAGTTGTCTGGCGAACGCGCGATGGCGAATGTGATGTTACCGAGCACATTGGAGAATGCCGCTTGGGAACTGGCCGCGAAGAAGTCCTTCTCGTATGCGATGAGGAACATGTGGATTACGTATTGTGTGTTTGCATTCTTGGGGGTCGTGGCGGGTGTGTTTGTAGAGAAAGCGCATTTGGGGAGCGAGCATACGGAGACGGTGACGGGGCTAAAGAGAGAGAAGGTGGCCCCGAGTGCTTGAATGTCTCATTTTACATTTCCCATTTCTTGTTTCTCGTCTATGTACTTCGAGCATCACTACGATGCAACAGCGAAGAGACATTACTTAGTGTAGATTCGGTTGTATACGCATGGACGATTCAACGACGTGGATTTCGTCCAGGTTCTGACGAACCAAGCGTACGGATGGCAGTGTCATTTTGGCGATGAAAAACTGAGAACAGCGTTTAGTAGAATGTTAGCAGTTGATCCTTTAGCTGGGGTAAGCGCCAGTAGTGTCGTAAGTCGTACCGTACTACTATATTATATATGTGCATGCACTGGAGATAGGTTTCAAACAAGCTGTAACGGGGCAAAGAAACGCAAGCAAAATGGAGATGGAGATGTCTTTGGTGGATCGCATTTGTCAGTGTATATATAGAGAAACGGTCGCCGACTTTCCAACTAAGACACGCTCCCATTAGGTATAACCACAAGGCAAAAATCAGATTTTGAGGAATGTTGTCTATCACTCACCTTGGTGACTCCCATTTTTACTCTTAGCTAAACCAGCTATCTAGATATATGGGAATACTGAATCTTGCTGGCCCCTGAGCCTGAATCTGAATATGAGATTGAGACCCGACGTCTTCGATTTCCAGCGGAGCAATCTTTTTGGATTTTTAGATCCAGGGCGAATTATATATTTTTGAGATTTTTACGCACACTCATTAAGGTATTAGATAGTAGGACCCAGACTGAAACGAGATCAGAGGGCGATTACATGAATATTCATGTATATGATAGTCTCATTCGCTTCGTCGCTATTACTTATGTATACTCCTTCTGCACATTCACTTGGTGAGTTTCTTTCCCAATGTCGCTCTCTGCATCCTCCTCGACTCCGGGTCCAGGAAGATGCTGCTGCCTATCATATCCAAAAAGCTCATCCATCTGGTCAACACGCAGGCCTTTTGTCTCATGGATAAAGAAGTATGCGTAGATACTGGCGCAGACCAAGCAGGACGCAAAGAAGACGTAAACGCCCCAGTCCATAGAGGTGAACATCTGAGGAAGCGCCCGAGTAACAACATATGTCCATAACCATACACTCATACCCGCGAACGGACCGGAGATGGAGCGCAAACTCGACGGAAATATCTCAGCACTAATGATCCACGGCAGACCGTTTGCACCAAACGACCACGTTGCTCCAAAGATCATAATCATTGCAGTCGCGCCTTTGCCGCCGGCTACGGTCGATGCTGACTGCGGTACACCTGCTTTTGGGTGGCCAATCGCAATATACACAGCCAGGTAATACTGGCAGAAAGCGCATGCAAGCGAGGAGACAATCCAAGGCCACTTGCGTCCAAAAGCGTCGATGAAGAAAGTGAAGAAGATGATGGATCCGATAGCTTTGATCACACCGTAGATACCAGTCCAGAGTGTGACATCGGAAAGGCCAATTGACTTGAAGATGGTGGGAGAATAGTAGTTGATTGCCGCCGCCCCAGACCAGGCCTGCCACATAAACATGAGGAAAACCAGCACGAAACGGTTGCGCATTCCCTTGGTAGATGCTTCTTTCGCCGCAGCCTTCATCAGCTGCTTGAGGGTAGCATTCTCGGAACCAGTAAGCGCAGCACGCTCCCCAGCAATCTGCTCTTTGATAAAACGGACGTCGTCGACGATATAGGGATGGTCCTCAGGAAGCATGCGAATGAAGCTGTAGACCTTGTATGCATCGTCATCGCGACCACGCTTGAGGAGCCATGTGGGAGACTCTTTCAAGACGGGAATCATCAAAGCCAATAAGCCGGCAGGTATAAGTTGAACCGCCATGGGGATTCTCCATGCTATCGAGTCGTTTGTGTCGATGTTATGGACAATCCCATAGTTGATCCAGAATCCAATTACGGCTCCAACCTGGTAGAAGGACTCAAAGAAACCTGTCAGTCGGCCGCGAATGGCGGGAGGCGATAATTCGGCGATGTAGATTGGGCTCACGGCGGCAATTCCTCCAACACCGAGGCCAGTCAGCAGACGTCCGGTGTAGATCAGACCTAGCGACTTTCCCGATGTTGTGCCAATTGTGCAGAAAGCAGCCCCAATGAGAAAGATTATGTCGGATATGATGACGGTCATGCGACGGCCAAGAAGTTCGAGCGAGAAGTACATAAAGAGGGCGCCGAAAAAGCCGCCGGCAGAGTCTGGGAGCGGTTTGTCAGCGAAATGTACAGCGTCCCCATAATTCATCCTGGAACGGTATCTACGGGCGAGCTAACTTACAGATGGAGGTGAGGTTGCTGGATATATCTGCCACTTCCTTCTTGCTCATTACATCCATACCAAAGTCACGTAGGAAGCTCTTCTGGGTGATGGTGGTTCCGATGAAGGCAGAGTCATACCCGTATGCGAGCACACCCATGGAAATCACGAGCGCAGAGGTATAGACCCTCCAGTTGTACTTGGTTCGTCAGCAGAAATCCACCATCGATGACACGGAGCGACAAGCAACTTACGACCTCTGGAGGCGTTGGCCTATCTTCCTTTGCACGAGCGAATCCCGTCATGATGAATGCCTCGAAGTTGGGAAGGGCAAATCTTCACAGTGCTTAGACCCAACCAGGCTGGGAGACGTGCTTATAAACATTTTCCTCAGCAGGGATAACACCCCAGGAACTGGATTGCGTTCAAGGTTGTATAACTTCTCCCCACTCGGTGGGGGAATCAAGTCAGACTATACTCCCTATGGACAAAGGCGACGGCTCCCGAGCGTGCAACTCCTTATGACGTGCGGGAAATTGATCGTGGAGGAATAGAGGGGCACTCCATATGGCTCTATTTCCCCGTGGAGCATAGGATCTCTCGAGTGTGGGATGATCTGTCGACTGCATATGCTCGCCTCGTCGGCTACGCTACTCTTCACTGGGGCGTTGAAAGCGAGCGTCTGCCGACCAAGCGACGAAGCCAATCAGGCCTTTTCCAGACGAGACCGACGCCAGCAAAAAAAGGAGCCAGGTATTGGCATTAGAAATGTGTCAATTGTGAGCAAGAGTCATCATCTACGAGTTCAACCTTGAGTCTGGTGTCGCGACGACTGGTCGGCTTTTCCGACATCGCGAGAGCTAAGGGGCCTTCGGATCGAGCACTGAGTACATACTTGCACTATGTGGAGGTTCGGAATCAGCTCGGCCCTTTCGGAATCTAGAGCCGGAACAGTGGAAAGATGAGAGAGGATGGGATGGCATTCAAAACAGATGGTGCTGCCACTTGCATTGCTAGACATCTTCACTCTTCTCGAATTTGGCCATCTTCAAAATGTTTTCCAACGAGACCATCGCCAGCTCTGAATACTCCTTCCCACCCGGCATTCACGTCCCCTCCCTCACTTTCTTCACAAACGACAAGGAACAATCAATTGACTGGGAAACACAAGAGAAGCACTTTGAGTTCCTGATCTCAAATGGCCTCCACGGGATTGTGCTTGCCGGGACCAATGGCGAGGCGGCCACTCTCACATCCGCCGAAAAGATAAAGCTCATCCAGACTGCCCGCAAGACAGCACAGCGACTAGGTCGTGGTGATCTTTCTATTTCCACTGGTGGTGTAGCTGGTTGCACCCGTGACACCATTGCGCAGACAGTTGAGGCAAAAGAGGCTGGCGCGTCGGCCTTCCTAGCTCTCACTCCCTCGTACTTCCACTTCGCCATGAACCAAGACGCTATCATCGCCTACTACCAGGAGCTCGCCGACAACTCTCCTATTCCCATCATCATCTACAATTTCCCCGGTGTCGTTGCAGGTCTGGACGTCAACTCGGAAATGCTCGACATCCTCGGCAAGCACAAGAACATTGTCGCAGTGAAGCTTACATGCGGGGGCATTGCCAAAGTGGCGAGAATATCGGCTAGTTTCAAGAAGAATGAGTTTGTTGCGTTGGCCGGCCAGAGCGATTGGCTTATTCCGGCACTGAGCGTGGGTGGCGTGGGAACGATCACTGGCGTTGCGAACTTGTACCCTAAGGTAAGCTTTCTACCTATGCCCCCCAGTGACATTGAGCGTTCCGCGAGCTAATCCGCCTCAGACTTGCGTCGAAATGTACAACCTCTGGCAAGCTGGAAAGCACGCTGAAGCATCGGCTCTTCAGATCAAGCTTTCCGTCACCGAGTGGGGATTTGGAAAAGGTGGCATTAATGGCACCAAGTACGTCGTTGGGTACAAGAGAGGATATCCGGAGACCAGTGCCGACTGCAGGAGGCCATATCCTAGGTACACTGACGAGGAGAAGAGGAAATGGGTTGTGAACCAGGTATCTGGGCTGGATGAGATCGAGGCGTCGTTGTAGTGTAAAATCGCAATTGAACTGAAATCAAATAGTGAATGATTTCGAGGATTGGCGTCATAACAGCTAGAAAAAAAATGTACATATAAGCCAAGACATTTGAACACTATAGAGTTACACCCTTGCAGACGTTGCCAGCATAGAAACGTGTCAAACCATCTCAGACCTCCCATAAAAGTGCACGGGTACCTCCCTCGTTATTCCCGCCTGGGAATAGTGATTGACTAGCTAGCGAACTCCATGGATTCAAGTTGACGAATAGTTTCCCCCACGCAAATTTGGTTGAAGAAGTTGAGAGCATGTCTGTGACTTATTCAGCCCAGACCTGCAGCGACGATTTGGAGTTTGCGGGGAGTCATCTTTGGTGTTGTAAAATTTGGTGAGGAACAACACAACGCAACTTTTATGAAATCAGAAATTGAGACAGACGAATACGAATAAATATCGTTGAAGGATGAGAGCCCCCAGAAACGTCATTTTGGAACCTTGCCATCGCTTCCAACTCTTCTGCATCGTTTGGACAGCTGTTATGGATCTGGTCATATAGTTAGACTTCAGCGGCAAATAGGAGTCGATCGACTTGTGCCCTGTCAACGAATAGATGAATTATACGACATGAAAAGCCCATTGATACAAATGAGTAGAGCTTGAGCATTTCAGATCACGTGCGTGCACTTTGTACTGTTACAAAAACCGCTAGAAGACGGTCCGAAACGAGTTTCGCCCAAGCCAAGCTAACCCCATCGAGCTTTCGAGTCCCCGCATTTCCCAGGGCAACTCCAGACGTGTTGCGGAGTTCTCCACCTCCATCAAATTCTGAATTTGTTACTTCTACTTTCCCCCCAAATCCCTACAGAACAACAGATCGTTCCCCCTTTCAGCCTTTTTATGTCGTGCGTGTATACTAGTAGCTTCACATGTCATCACAAGCCACGCCTCAAGAATCGCAGCCGCCGCCGCCGCCACATCAACAGCAACAACAACCACCACCACCACCACCACAACTACGGCCGCAGCCACATCAGGAACAGGAACAGCAGCCGTTATCTACTACTCCAACAGAAATACAAAACCCTGCACCAAGGCCTGCCAGATCGAAGAATGGATGTAACGCTTGCCGGTGAGTTAACCTTTATCAGACTATAGTTAGGCTTCAAGTGGGTTTCTGATGGAAACAGGAGAAGAAAAGTTCGATGCAACGAACGGCGACCGCGATGCGGTCATTGTGAACGACTGAATCTCGACTGCACTTGGAACCGGCCGATAGCAGTTCGCAATAGTACGGTCTTCTCATCGCAGTCACAGTCGCAATCGCATTCACAATCCACTTTGAGTCCCCAATGTACAGTCCACCCGCATTACAACCAGAGTCTTCCACCCTGGGAAGGCTTCAGCAATGGGTTTATTGACTTTTCCGGTCCGCTTGGAATCGGAACGTGGGATGAAGCCATGCTGCTTAGCCCGAACTCGTGGCCTTCGGATCCCACTATGACTGGCCCGAACCCGCATATGGAGATTGTGTCTCAACCCATTCATCAGATGCAGCTTGGTCAGCCTTTCACAACACCATCCATATTCTCTGCAAAAAGCCATGGTGGCGGCGGTGGTACCAGTGTAATTTCTATTCCCGACCACACGACCCATCAAACAGACCCGAATTCTACATCACCTTTTTCTTCAGAAGGCCAACCAAATTTGTCAGGGGATGATGAATATCTTGTAAACGCATTTCTACAGATGCTTATGCCGCCTATTCTGACACCTGTTGAGATCGGACCTAAGTGGGCTTCCACGCGTGCATTCTTTGGCTCGATGGCGGCGGAATCAATCATGGTCAGGTCGGCCATCATGGCGTTTGCGGCTATGCAAATGCAGAGGAGTGGGTTGGGACATGAGTTGAAGAGAGACTGGAGACCGTTTTATGACAGTGCTTCGAGACAATTGTCAGGTGCGCTGGCGAAGAGGAGAAAGGTGGAGGAAGGGGGAAGGGAGAGTTTGAAGTTCATCCTGGCTTCGATATTCCTATTGACTTATACTGATGTAAGTGGCCCTGGATCATATTTGGCTCAAACTTGGACAACAGAACCACCCCAAGTCACAACCTTGCCACATTTCGCTCCGTCCGGATTAGTGAAAATGCTGCTAGACGTTTGACATTTAATGATACAGACGTAATCCCCGGTCCACTGACACCGTCCAGCTGCTCACTGAAACACTGCCCCGCGCCCATGCCAATCTTCGCGAAGCATACACCCTTATACAAAATGCCTCAAAATCCAGCTTTTCCGTTCCCGAAAGGCGGTTGATATCTTGGCTTCGCCTTCTCGACGCACGCGCAGTTTCCACAGCTGGTGGCGAAGGCCTCTTTCTCGCTGACCCGGATGAAACGATATTCGATGCCTCACCAGCCGCACACCCCATTTCCGAGGAACCTGAAACTTTCAACACAGATACTGAGATAGAAGAAATCCTCTTCGACGTCCTGTATCACCCAGGAATTGTATTCTACCAGAAAGTACAGTCCTTTGTGGGTAGGATCACGCGAATCGATCCCTGGCATCGCAGTCGTGGTACCGTGCAGGATGAGACGGAAGTCATGGCCTTAGCGGCGCAAATATCAAAAGATCTGCATGCGTTGTATGGCCAGAGACCCGCATTAATGGACCATGCCATAGCCGGCAATCTTACAGAAAAACACCTCGTTAAACCCCTCGCTAGCGCACTAACTCGTAGTTTTCGTACGTACCTTGCTAACTACTACGCCTCATTTCTTCACCTCCATCGCGTAGCCTATGTTCAGTACCCCAAGACCAAAGATGTAAACAGCGCGATCGCCAACATAAAAAAACTGGCTCACCTTATGGCGGAGACTGACGATTCGCTCCCGGTGAATTTACTGTGGCCACTCCTCATGTGGGGGTGTGAAGAAGAAAGCGTGGAGGAGAGGAGGTGGATCATTGAAAGTATCAGGGGGCTTGAAAGCATTGCGACGAATGCTAAGGCTACGGCGGATTTGCTAGAGGAGGTACAGAGGCGGCAGGATGAGGGGAATAGAAGAGTGGATGTTAGGAGTGTTAGTCAGGAGTGTTTTGCCAGTCCTCACTTTGCAATCGTGTGATGAGAAAAAAACGAGCTGATTCTTGGGTGAGGTGTCAGGCAAGGTATGGAGAATAGAGAGGAAATCAGCGTTAAAAAGGAGTGGTGAGCGTGAGAATTAGATCACGTCCTTCGTCTTTTTCGCGTACACGGCCCTATAACAATTGAACGAGCCATTTGGTTTCTCGATTTCTACGAAGCGCATTTGTCGTAGCATTACCTATAGACTGGACGTACTCACTTTCAACTTTATTTTATTGGATTATTCTTGCAACTTCAACCTGTGCCCGGCCCAGCTGTCAATATTGTAAGTTTCATATCCCCTAAATGATGTCAAACTTTGTGAGCTACTATGATGAGAAGACTTGTGTAAGAATCGCGTTGAACTGATTGTCTTTACTGATTCTTAGAGTGGTGACCATGTTGGTTAAAATTATGTGTGCGACGTAGAGAGAGGCACCGTCCTCCACAGCTGAGTACATGCCACAAACGCAAAAGTCGGGAAAAGTAATGCACGGGCTCATGATTAATCAGTGGTTAGAGCAGAAAGGTGGGAGTGCTTTCATTCTCTACCTTGCATTCTTGGCTGATTTGGAGCGCTTCAAGCTCATCGGCCAAGCATGCCCATAACCGATCACCTCGATCGTTATCATAACATCCAAGGGGATAGAAACGAGCTCGGTACGAGGCATGAGATAGCCACTGAAAGTATCCTCTTTTCATCCGGTGAAGAAGAGGCGAACGGGCTAATACGATGCCTTGAGGCTTAGCCCTAGTACGCGAGTACTGTCTAGAAAGGTGTTGTCTTATTCCCTCGCATTATCCCACAAAGTTAACCTTCTCCAAATTCAATAGCTACTATACTCCGTACCCCAGCAGCGGTCGTCTCTTCATGAAAATCTTTTACTCAAAGTGGAGTTCAACCCTACAGGTAGCAACGTGAAACTTTCGACCGTAGTATCCCATCACATATTCCGTCTTGTTCTGGTGACACGATTCTTCTCTGCATCTTTAGACTCATTGTTTCGTATCTTGAGGGTATTTTCCGGCCCCATGTGAGCTGATGATGACAGCCCGAAACTTAGGTCCCCTGTATCGCATAAATCGTGTTCGCCATATAGTTCCACAACGAGGGACGGCCGGCTTCCACGTGGTATCCTTTCGAGGATTGAACCCAATAATAGTACTATAATCCGAGCTCCACCCAAATTCTCTCTCCGATAGTCACCCTCCCGTTCCCTTTCGCTTAAGGATGGGAAGCCTCCAAAAATTCAGACCACAAGACATTAGTATGCATCCGCGGAGAGGGATTCCGCGATTTAGTATGCCAATATGTTGCTCTTTTGGTCGAGGGAGCGTGCGCCCATGTTGATTTGTGTGACAGACATTGGTTATGATTGGTGCCGAGGGCAGGGGTAGCTTGTGTTTGATACGAGGTTGTGGCGTCTCTGGTATGTATGTTATCTTTGGTTTCCGGGAGTTTGGTAAAAGGATTTGGTCGACCTGGCGGAGAATGTTAGGGTAGCCATACAAGCTTCATCACACATTTGATAACTCTTGCCAGTGCTATTGCTTTTTGAAATACATGATGATATATATTACGCTTGAGATTCATGGGTAATCTATTGTTCGTTTGTTGTACTCAGTCCGCCTACACAATGAAGTGTGTGTCGGCTTGACACGGGGAGGCGACTGACACGCAGCTAAGTGTCGAAGCGTGCGCCATGTTCTGAACTAAGAGAAGCTTACACTGTCACACTGCGTACAATATGTCAGGAATAGTCTAAATTGCAAGAAATGCTCAGGTGCCGTGTCTTTCATTTACTCACCGTTGACTCGTTTTAACTTTTGTCAACTGTTGCTTTGAGGGCCTTGATGATTCCGAATTCGTCGCAGCCATTCCTTCCAACTCCGTTCCTCAGTACTTCGTATGTTGCCAGGATACACTATGTAGCCGTTGAAGGCGCGTAAGTTGGGTCAGAACAGCGGGTGCTTGCAGCCACGCTACTGATCTGCGAACTAGGGTACTCCGTAGTTTCCCTGGCAGCGGGCCGTTCCTATTCCCAAATTATAAATCCACCTTTGCCCAACACCGGCCCTGCGTTACCTAGGGATCATGTGGGGCGTTCAGGGACGAGTCAGAACTTTGCAGTGTTCGAGACCTCTTTACTTTGGATATCTAACATTAGCGATTCGGCGTGATGTCAGTTTCCATTGTAATTGGATAGGATGTCTTCGTTTGTCTCTCTCTACTCTGAAACAAACAGCGTACTATAAAGACGATGAAGAAATGATACCGCTTACTGAAGTATATCTGGCAACAAATTATGGAAAGTCCAAAGATTAAGAAGCACATTGTGAATTCTAAGCTACACTGAGATGATGAAAGGAGAAGGGGGCCGTCTATACGGACACAAGACGTTTCTGATAGGGTAGAGCAATCTGCACCTTCACACCATTACGGTTGTAGAAATGTCATCATCTGAGTACGAATGGCGCAGCATAGACGACAGACAGAATGCATGCTCGTACTGAGTTTACTGCACGTTCTCTCAGCCTCTGCATAGACCAGCTGTAATATGTATTGCCTCAAGTCCTTGGCTAGGAAGCAAATGCTAATTTGATCGCAAGCCAAGAGATTTTAAAGCTGGGCGTACTATTCATTTGCCCGTCAAGCCAGTTTAAGCTCACAAAAGTCCGCCATGGCACATAGTAAGCTTCTTTGATGTATATCGGTGAGTACAATACAGAGAAGTGTAGCCTCATGAATACTAAAATATAGTGATATAGTTTTTAATATTACTGAGAAACATTGGTGGTTGTGCAAAGGCCGATCTTTGGCGAGGAAATGCCATACCTCTTGCTATAGCAGCATGAAGTCTTACCTGTAACGTTGAAACATGCCGTGAGGGCTTTCTGTGGCAATCAAAGTGGCTTGAGCTAATGGTAGAGCGTCCGTAGTGGCTTGCAGTCTTTCGATGCCCTGTAATTATGAGGGTAGGAGTACGCGAAGTCGGTTCATCGGCTGTCAAAACAGTCCCTTCAAAAGCTATCAGGCGCTTGACACTCCTAGCCTCTTGACCAATCATACAGAAAGTAGGCTTCCCTTCAAAATGATATCCTATTGAAGGCTATGCGAAAGCCTGTCGACTGCACGCACGGAGGGCGAGAAATGGATGTTGGTTCGCGGTAGGGCCGAACAACACCTAGAGGTTGGAGACAAGGTAAAGGGACAGTGCTCTATGTTGGCGCCTCGAATATAAATAATTGCATGATACCTATGATAGAACACATCAGCCAGTGAAACAGTTGTTCCGAACCCGACTCTCTCGCATAGTACTTCACTCCACACGTCGTTATCAACATGCTGTTCAAGACTGCTTGTTTCGCAACAGTACTGACTTTTGCAACACGGTGTGTTGGGCAAAATCGTTATTTCTCCGAAATTCCCGCTGCAGAGGCTTCTGCTCTTGCACAAGTCGTCGAGGATGATCCGTCTCAAGCAACGCTTCAGCGCAAAGGTGGCCAGAGCCCTACTCTACAACTCTACCAGAAGGCTCTCCCGATACCGCCGGCGGCGGAAGTGAAGCAGTGAGTGGCTAGAGTTCTTCATGTTCATTTTGAGTTGAAATAACCATTCACAGGATAATCACTAATCCAGTGACCGGAAAGGACATATGGTACTACGAGCTTGAGATTAAGCCATTCACTCAGCAGGTCTACCCAAACCTTCAGCCCGCTCGCCTTGTAGGCTACAACGGAACATCTCCAGGCCCGACGATCATTGTGCCTCGAGGCCAGGAGACGGTGGTCCGTTTCGTCAACAATGGCGATAGACAAAGCTCAATTCATCTCCACGGTTCTCCTTCGCGAGCTCCCTTTGATGGTTGGGCATCAGATGAAACCTTTCCTGGCCAGTACAAGGATTACTATTACCCAAACTACCAATTTGGCCGACTCTTATGGTACCATGATCATGCTCTAGGCTGGGTAAGATAGCCCGGAATAACCTCTATTCATTTGCTGACGAACCTGTAGACTGCTGAAAATGCGTACTTTGGTCAAGCAGGAGCTTATCTTATTACCGACCCCTCAGAAGATGCTCTCGGCCTACCTTCAGGTTACGGAAAATACGACATCCCGCTCATACTGACCTCTAAGTTCTACAACAGGGATGGTACTCTAAAGTCCAGCCAGGGCGAAGACCAGAGTCTATGGGGTGATGTGATCCACGTCAACGGTCAACCCTGGCCCTTCTTCAATGTAGAGCCACGAAAATATCGTCTCCGTTTCTTGAACTCTGCTATCTCGCGAAACTTTGATCTCTTCTTCGTCAAATCTTCCGCAACTGGTACTAGACTTCCATTCCAGGCCATTGCTTCAGACGCTGGTTTATTGGAGCGCCCTATTCAGGTCACCGATGTCAAGAATGCTGTTGCCGAGCGTTATGAGATTGTCTTTGACTTTTCGCAGTACGCGGGCCAGAGCATCGAGCTCTGCAATGATCAGGATGCTGGTGGCATTGGTACCGACGACGAGTTCGACAACACCGACAAGGTAATGAAATTCGTAGTCAGTGGTACTCCTGTGACCGAGGCGTCGAAGGTTCCTACGGCCGTGCGCACTGTCCCTTTCCCTCCGTCCTCCTCTGGCATCGACCACCATTTTCGCTTCCACCGAACAAACAGCGAGTGACGCATCAACGGGGTAGGTTTTGAGGTCGTTGCAAACCGTGTGCTTGCAAGCGTGCCTCGTGGCAAAGTCGAGATTTGGGAGCTCGAGAACTCATCAGGCGGCTGGACCCATCCCATCCATGTCCATCTTGCTGACTTCAAGGTCATCTCTCGGAACAAAAGAGGTGTAGAGCCATACGAGTCTGCTGGTCTCAAGGATGTAGTCTGGCTTGGTAAGAACGAGGTCGTCAAGGTCGAGGCGCACTATGCACCGTGGAGCGGTGTATACATGTTCCATTGTCACAACCTCATTCACGAAGACCACGACATGATGGCAGCCTTCAATGTCACCCAGCTTCAGGATCTTGGCTACAGTGAGACCACCGACTTTTCTGATCCCGAAGACCCTCGCTGGTCGGCAAGGCCTTTTGTGCAGGCCGATTTTGGAGCTAGGACTGGCCCGTTCACCGCCCAATTAATCAAAGACCGCGTCCAGGAGATTGCGCGTGAACAGCCATATTCAGAGTTCACCCAGGTAGAAGCAGCATTGACAGCTGCATGGTCGAACGGTACTGCGCAGAAACGGAACTTGGAAGAGTCAAAGCAGGCTGGCCCAATGCCGTACTACCGCCGCTTCGCCATTTAGGCGGACTATCATCCTACACCAGTGCTGAGCCTATCATCACTCATTTCGCTTTCCTCAGTAACCTGTCCACTCTTCCAGGATTCCCCTCGGATATCTCTTCTCTTATCCTGTCTCTTATCATTGCCTTTAGTTACACATACTTGATCCGAGGGAAGGTCGCATGTACATAAACGGGCCTGTGGTGTAGTTTCTATCAAGAAACGATCAAATAATTCGCCGTCATTTGCACAACGATTACAGAGTACTGTCAATCAATTCTCGTGATGGTTTCTGATCCGTTTTAGATTGACAAGGGCGCGTGAAGGGGCAAAGATGGGGATGTGGCTGGCGATCAACAGAACTCAAGGAAGCGCCGAACCCCGCTTTTGAGCTACTCTCAATTGGGTTAAACTTGATGGAATAAGAAAGTACTTATACTCGCCCCACATGCCTAGTTCTACGAACTAGGCCCTATACAGCTTAATACTGATACTTAGCTTAACGCCAACGTAGGCTTGTACGCTTGTTGTTGTACGTAAATTTAACCACGTAGATAAGTAAGTTATATATTTAAAGCTATAGCTACTCTATAGATAGTAGCTCCTATATAATAAACTAAGTTAAAGCCTATATATATAGTATTAAGAGCCCTAGAGCTATATTTATAGATAGTTAAGTAGCCTCTTAGTAGTGCTTTTTTATCTCTTATATAGCCTTATATATAGCCTTTTCTTTAGCTAATTTAG